>VNKF01003981.1:0-81424 GCA_008044355.1 Drosophila lacteicornis
ATGGCTAGATCGACTCGGCTGGTGATGCTGATCAAGAATATATATACTTTATGGGGTCAGAGATGCCTCCTTCACTGCGTTGCAAACATCTGGTCAAAATTATAATACCCTCTGCAAGGGTATAATAAAGTTACTTACAAAATAGCACTTTCAATGGAAGTTATTAGAGAATTATCCAAATTATTGTATTTATAATAGCCTTTGCCTTAGTTTAACATTCATATAGATTATAAACAATTGATTTGAAGAGGATCTTAAAAATAATTGCAAAGAAATTCATTAGACTCAAAGCTATTATTTTAAAAATGCCTTTTTACATTTTTTTAAATAAGTTTTAGGCATTTTGAAAATGAAAATTTGTTCTGAAGATAATTAAATTGAATATTTTTAATGATAATAAAATGATTAATATGACATTTACTTATTATTTAAATTATTTTGTGTCAAATGATCAAATTACTAACAAGTTAGCAATTCAAATAGAATTTATTCTATTTGCATATCTCAGTTTTAGGCATTCAAAAAATAAATGTTGATAATCCTTTTGTTTTCTAATCTGTAATGTGTTATTTGTGAGAATCATTTATATTATTCATCTGATTAGACAAAAAATACTACGAATATATATATAAAACCCAAATTTCTTGAAAGTAAATGATATTCGAATCTCTTAAATTTTTTACTCCCATATTTTCCAGGTCTGCCCGGTTGATCTGACGCGATCGGTGAATAGTGGCGCCACGGTAAATCCTAACTCCGCCTCGACGAGTGCGTCCAGTGATCGCGATGCTGCCACAAAACGATTGGCCTTCTCGGTGGAGAACATCCTGGACCCCAACAAGTTCACAGGCAACAAGCTGCCAGCCGGTGCCTTCGGTCATCCGCGGCAGTGGAGCTATGACAGGGATGAGGAAATGCAGGAGCGCTTGGATGACGATCAGAGCGAGGATATGTCTGGTGAGTCTGGGCCCCTGGGATTGACTTAACACTCGATGAATTGCACATTACAAATCGCAATGATGGTTAGCTGTCTGATTTTGATTTGATTGAAATCGATGGAAATTCATGGCACGCCCACTAAACACGTTCTCCTGACAGAATAAAAAGGGGAGGAACACCTGCAAACTGTTTGCTTCAGCCTCAGTCTCCGACCCTGTTTTTCCTTTCGCCAGAGTGCCTGTGGGTGGTTGGCGGCGCATGTTATATTTATCATGCTGCTTGTATCGTTTTTGGGTATGTTTTGATTTTGAATTTGCTTTTCCGAAGCTCCCCCGCCTCGTCTGCCATTTTGAAGGCACTGCGATTTCTGTGCTGCCTGCTTTCAGGCGCAAGTCACGTACGACTCGANTGTGTGTGTGTGTGGGGGGGGGGTGTGTGTGTTGGGGGCGGTGTGTTTATGTTGGCCATGAAAGCATTTATATTTTGCGAATGTTCATCGGCAAACAAATGCGCAAATGCCATAGCAAACCCAAAAAAAAAGAGGATCTCCGAGCTCGTTTTTCGTACGCAATCTTGTTTAGACCAAAAAGGCTGCACTCATATCCAATAAGGATTTTCAATAGAATTGCTTTTAATTGATTGATTGATGTTTTAATTGGGGAAAAGCCTTTGCCAGCTGGGCGAGCTACATTTCCTTTTTTTTTTGCACTCTCTTGCCTTATTTTCGTTTCTATTTTTTTTTTTGCTCTCCCAACTGTTTGTCTTGCTGCGGATCAGGTTTTGGTTTTCCAATGATTTCGATTTTTTTGTTTTTTTGGTGCCTTTTCTGCCTTTTTCCTTTTTCGTTGGATGGCTAAAATTTTGCTGGAAATTAATTGATTTTCATGCTTGGCTAGTTGCAAAGAAATTGCTCAAATAAAAATTTGCAAATTTGATTGAAGTTGTTGTGGGGCGGGGGGTACGTGGCGATACCAACGCTAAGCCGCTGCCAAAGCGCCAAAAAACAGAGAAATAAGAACGCTCAGAGGGAGCTGGGGTTGGGGTTTGAAGCGGGCTCTGATTGAGCTTAAGTCCAAGTCCGGGGCTGGGTTGTTTGAACGCTGCCCATGATCTGATTATGAAACGAGTTGACTTAATTGGTAAATGGTTTGAGGTTATGGAATGGTGGCAGAACTTTTGTAATGGGAATTACTAAGGTACTAAAGTAAATGTATATTTCATGGAATTTGTTTTTATGGGGATGGTTTATATAGAATTTTTCGTTTTTAAAAAGTATTTTCCAGTTTTAATAATCGTAAACCAAATTAAAAACTTATTTATTCCTCTTGAAATTGATCTGTTATATTATTTTTGGTTCAAGAAATTTAAAGTGATCTTTAACAGTTTATATAAATGTTTTAAAAAATGTTTTTTGATATTGTGTATATAATTTAATGATTTTTAAAATATTGAACCTGTTCTATGCGCACTTAAATATTTTACAAAGGGAAAGCTTGGTCATAAAAAAGGTTTTTAAGTAGATTTTTTTGCAATTATATAAATGCATTTAAAGATATTCCTACTATCTTGTTCATAGACCTGATAGTTTCGCTTATGCAATATTGTTTTTCCTTTGACTTATCTTAAAAACAAGGCTAACGATTTGTTGCCAATTAATTGAGCTCTTTCTCCCCCCATTTTTATTGGCCAATTCGTTAAGTAGGAAATTATAAACACGGAAAATGGCGTTTTCCTATAGCCACAGCCTGGAAAGCCCACATACATCCACATCATTATCAACGACACATTATCGGCCATGGCTGCGTGTCGGTTGTGTCGGCTTTGCTGTTTGTGCATTTGTGTTTGTGTTAATAAAACACAATTAACTTCATCAATGGCGGGGCGGTGGCTCCGGACATAACTGCTAATAAAACCGACTCAATGGCCGCGCCAACGACCCCATGAAGGGGGCTGAGAGAGTGAGTGGAGTCGAGAGTGGTTGCAAACACACACACACACCCACACACACAGACAGACAGACAGGCAGGCAGACGCGGAAACTTGGCCAGGGTAATGATGTTGGAAATAATTATGTTGCCGGCAGTTTACAGCAACCCCTAGGCCGGATGTGCAGGCCAGACACAGTCAGAGAGACAGACAGAGTTTGAGAGGAGAGTGTGTGTGTGTGTGTGCATCACGCATACGCACTGTTTGCGGGCTGGCATTCAACGACTGTTGGTTGGTGTTGCTGTAGTCATTAATTAGCAAGGTACTTAATTACCGCACATTCATTAGGCGCTTCAATGGCGCTGTCACACACAGACAGAGGCAGAGGGAGAGACAGCGAAAGGGGTGGCCACATCTCCCCGATTTTATGAGCCATTGGGTGGTGGAGGTGTTAATGCCACTGTCGCTTCGGCTTAGATTAGCGTAATTATGCGGCCCTTTGTCATTGCGACTAATTAGATTTTATGGTCGAAAGCCGCCTTGACTGAACTCGAAGCTCTGAGTCTCCGAAGCTGGTTAATAATTCATAAATATTACGCATACGCCCTGCTGGCTGCAACTCTCCAAGGCGCCATTCGTTGCGTTTTAGGCGCAGCAATTTGCATTTCATTTAAATTGCAAAGCATAAAACTAACATAGGCCAAGCACACACCAGCACTCGCACACATTTGCAACAATAAAGCCACATATTGTGTGCATAATCCAGATAGCCAGGAAAGCAACTGAAATGCGCCCCAAAAGTCATATGAAAAAACATGCGATAACCAAAGCTGAGGGGAAAATCCGAGCGGGGTGCTTGGGCCGGCATTTAAATGTGGGAGGATGGAGCAAGAACAGAGCAGAGCACAAGCCACCCCCGGAACGAGCCAACGAAAATGTAAAATGGCTGCGAAAAACTTTTATTCTTTTTCAGCACTCAATTTGGCGCGCTCGCTCTTGCTCGCTCTCTCTCTCTTTGCTCAAGTGCGTGTGTGTTTGTGTGGGTAGAAGGACTCGGGGGAGTCCTGTGTGTGTGTGTGTCTCCATTTCGCCTCCTTGCAGCCACTGTAAAGTCAAGTTAAGCGACAGTTTGGGCTCGGCTCGGCTCGTTTTAACGGGTATATCCGTCCATCAGCAACTCATTTATTATTTTATGAAAATGGCAAAATGAGACGACAAACGCTCCCCGGGGTCGCATTGGCCAGGCGGATGCGATTACAATGATTGCCCCGGCACAAAGAACTTCAAATTTATAAGCTATTTCGGCGGCTGTGTCTGTGTATGGTAATTTCTGCGCCAGTTTGTGGTAATTAACGCTCGGATTTCATAATTAAGTTTAAATTGTATGTTGTAATTCCAGCTACCCTTGGCTTTCCCTTACCAAATTGCACTCGTGCATGTAAGCTCACTCTTTTCCAGTCTCAGTCTCCTGTGTCTCCTGCCTGTGTCATCAAAATTGCTTATGAAGTGCTTTTGCCATAATTATAATTAACAGGCCCCATTTTATTAATGGCCAATGCCAGACAGATACGAATTGGGCAATTATTTTTGGCCTTTTAATGGTGATCAGGCTGAAAATATGTTGGGGTTTTTTAAAAGAGTGTGCAGTAATCGAAATTAAAGAATAATATTAGGGATTATTAGGGATTATTCAAAGGGATACATTTTAATGGTAAAGGAAATGCCGAATTTAATGAATATTATCCTTAAACTTACTTAAAAGCATTACCGAACCTGGGAAGAGGTTAGAAATACTAGATTTAATGAGTATTATCCTTAGACTTAATTAAAAGGATTGCCGAAAATGACTAATATGAATAACTCTACTTTTTGTTTCTTGTTTGTTTGTTTTAAATTAAAAGAAATACAACTTTTATAAAATATATCTTTAAATAGAAGAAACAATCTTTACAAAGTACCATATTTGATAGCCTTTACCTCTCTTTAGTTTTTCTTGCTGATAGGGGTATGACACTGTTTTAAAAACTTAATAAATTGAATAACTTATAAGACAGTTTTAACTAATAATAGCACTTTTTATAGTAGAGTCACATTAAATCTGAACAAAACAAGACATAAAGATGTCTCCTGAAAAGTTTATATAATAAAAACAATTTAAATGCAGTGTCATATCCGTATGATTGATGCTAATTAAAGATATTCATATTTGAAGGGTTTGAAAACAGATATATATTTAAAAACCTTTTTACTTGTTTCGTATCGGGTTTACAAATTTTAGTAAGAACGGATTTTTCCTCTTTCCAATGCTTGCTTTAGTTAAATAAGCCTGATCCGTTCGCTGTAATTAAACGATTCACTCAGTCGGCGAACAAATATTGAACTTGGGCCGACGGCTTTTCGCTTTTCATGTTGCAATGTTGCCAGCTGCCATGTTGCAGCTCCCAGTTGAATGGCCAGCGTAATTAGGCACCAATCTCTCGCTCTCGCCCTCCCTCACTCCATGGTTGCATTGCGGCTGCAACGCTTATTAACCCGGCCAGAAGTTCATCCTTTTGATTTTTCCTGCTGTTTGTCTGTCTGCCTGCCAGCCTACTTTCCCCCATGGCTTTGGCGTATGCGTTTTCCTGTTTCCGATTTCCGGGGGCTGTTAATTCAATTGACTCAAACCGATTGTGGTCAGGGCCAGTCGTCGACTCGAATTGGTTAGATATTGATGGGGCCACGGCCGGTGGCCGGCGGCCTCTAATGTGCCATTAATGCATATCAAAGTGGCTGCAAACACTCCACAGCCCATTACCACTCTGCGGTTGTCGCGAATTTTCGTTAAATATTAAATGAAGCGTTCACGTTAATTTTCGGTTTAATTGCCGTCCAGTCTGCAGTGCAGCTTTTAGGCGCATCTGCCGCCCACACTCCCTCCTAATTTCATGCAAACACGGCCAATCATGTTGGCCAATTACCGGGACCAGCGCGACAGCATCCTTGACGGAGGGTTGACACTTAACCGACCCTTTTTCGCCTGGCTGAATTGATTCCGCCGCACTGAAAGGGGTCCGCCGCAAAATCGGTTTTCGCTGGCAGCGAAATTGGTTAACAAGCTAAGTTTCCATTGATGTGGAGAGAATTTAAGGGAATCTCTATACATTCTTAGCTGTTTTTCGCTTCCATTTTTAAGAACTTATTGTGAGAGTGCTGAAAAACGCTAGGTTCCTTCTGTTTATTTAGCTTAAGTTGGAGTTTGATATCAAACCATGCCTTTATGACTATTTCTACAATTGTCTGACATTTACCTAAGCTTTTTCTGAATAAACTTAGTTACAAAACCTTTAAATAAAAGCAAAAAGTGATTGATTTTATAAAATATATTCCCTAATTGATGTTAACTGGTACTGGTGGTAACTAATACCCAGCTGAAGGACCCACCCAGAGCTCCGCTTCGGTTGGCCAGTTGGCGGCCAGCCTTAATTGAATTTTGATTGTCGAATCATGGCCAGACCCTGCCCTCTCTGGGCATCCGCATGTGCGTCAACATGTGCCGAAAAATTCCAATTAATCCAACAATGATGCGGTGGTTGTGGTGATTGATTTCCGTTTGCCAATTCCGCTCTTGTCTGTGATGGATGACCCGACGACCCTTATGCAAAGGGAAATAGATACTCCGAACTGAGCCCTCCTCTCGTCCCTCTTTATTTGCAGCCCAGGACCTGAACGACATGGATCAGGATGATATGTGCGACGACGGCAGCGATATTGACGATCCCAGCAGCGAGACGGACTCAAAGAAGGGCGGCAGCCGGAATGGGGATGGCAAGTCCGGCGGAAGCGGTGGCGGCGGCGGCGGTGGCTCCAAGCCCCGGAGAGCCCGGACAGCCTTCACCTACGAACAGTTGGTGTCGCTGGAGAACAAGTTCAAGACTACGCGGTATTTGAGCGTCTGCGAGAGGCTGAACCTGGCCCTCAGCTTGAGTCTGACGGAAACCCAGGTGAGGAATAGGAAATAGTTATGAAAACCTCTATTTTAACCCTAAAAACCATTGAATTTATCTAGGAAAAATCTTTAATAATTCCCTTTATTACCCTTTCTCTTTGGCAGGTGAAAATTTGGTTTCAAAATCGCCGGACCAAGTGGAAGAAGCAGAACCCCGGCATGGATGTGAACAGCCCCACCATACCGCCGCCGGCAGGTGGCTCCTTCGGACCTGGTGCCTATGCCAGCAGCCTGCTCTATCCACACGCTGTGCCCTATCCCCCGTACGGACCCTACTTCCACCCCCTGGGCGCTCATCACCTCAGCCATTCGCACTCATAAAATTGCAAGATGCAACAGCGATTGTTGCAACTGTTCGAGAGGCGGGGGAAGCCGGAGGCGGCCAAGGATAAATTGTAAATGTCAAACTGCTTTAAGTGTGTGTGTTTAGTCCTAGTCCTAGTATTTCCCTCGTTTACGTGCGCTGTATATAGTTCTTGTAAAGTATGCTATGCTACCTAGTGCTTAGAGCCTCGAATGCCATATCTAGAATTAAATTATACAATTACTTGTAGCGTTTAAGTGGCAAGCAAAATCAAAATCAAAACGGAGCAAACGAGAATTGCATAAATGTCAAGTGAAAAATAAACATTTTAAAAACTACCCGAAAAGGATACTTATTTTCGTCGGGGGGGGAACGAGGACACCGTGTGAAATGACAGGACAACAATGCCAAGTCAAGTGTAAAATTTTAAATTTGCTTCTCATTTGCCATCAGGGGCTCAAGCACTCACACACCCGGTGATTCAATTATGTGGCAAACGGATGCGAATACGAAATTTCTTAATCCGATTTGGGTGATACAATGCCGGCTGCTCCTGCCGGCTCCTGCCGGCTATATCTTCCTGTTCCTGTGAAGTCGGGCGGCGAGGGGTTGTCAAAACAGTGACAAGCAAATGAATAAATTCACGCGCGCACACCTCCCGTCCATTGATATTATAATCGCCTCAGAGTGTGTGCGTGTGCGCCTCGGTGTGTGTGGGCCAAGATGCGTATAATTGAAACAGAAATCCATGCATGGCCGGTCATTTTGGCCGGATCCGGATCCGGATACTGAAGCGGACGCGGATTGACTGCGACTGCCGCTGACAGCCGAGGCGGAGCACAAAAGTAAACAAGGGAGAGGCCGAGCCCGAGCCCTTTGTATCTATTTCGAGCCCCCTCTCTGCATACGGAAGTATTTAATTCCCTTTTTTTTCCGGTAGCCTTCCTTTTTAAATTGCATAAATAATTGATTAACAATTTTTGCTCTTGCATTTGTTTAAAGCTTTGGTTAAGTACTTTGCAATTAGTCGCTCAAATCCTATTTGCACGTCACACCCACAGACGCCTGACTGTATGTAAGTGTGCAAGGACTCGCGTCTGTCGGTGTGCGTTAATTTCTGTAAATGTAAGTCCCTAAATTATTCAGCTGCAGACATGTGAGCAAATTCAAACAGCCGAGAAACGAGCGAGTTGCAGAGGGAGAGCGAGCGAGGGGGCGGGAGAGAGCTTGTTTAATTTGCATAAAATTAAATGCTAATTTTAGTTGCCACGAAAACTTTTCAAGGGAGGCGGGGAGAGGGAGCAGCTAAGTTGGAGTGTGTAATGCAGATCTCTTGGGGTTTCGACAATAATAATCAAATCGATAAACTGACTATTAGAATTATGTATAAAATGATTGAGGTGATTAGGTACCAACGAATAAACTTAAAATTAGTTGTATAAGCAATATATTAAAAATTCCTTTTCTAAAATGCATCTTCCTGCCTTAAACCACACTTTTTGTCTACTCTCCATACTATTTGTTTATTTTCCACTTATTTTTCTTTCTTTTTATATCCTGGAAAGTTTCCTTAAAGCTCTTTCACTCAATTTAAATGTAAATAAAATAAATATATATTTTCAAGACATGAATTATGAGTGAATTTAAATTATCTAGAGAAGTTTTGTCAAGTTGGCTCCTTCATTTTCTACTACTTCCTATTCTTTTGCTAATACAGTTTTTCTGGTCCCTGAAAAGCTAAAACCTAAAAATAGGTACGAGTTAATTAGAATTAAAATATTCTCAAGCCAAATTAATAAGTAAATTTCCTTCTCTTGACAATTTGGAAAGTAAATCCGATTTTTTTCCTCTCTAAAATACTTTATTATTCATAAAAATAAAATAAGTACGAGATAATTTGCAATTAATAAATAAATAATATAATAATACAGTTCTAAGTGGAGTAATATTAAAACAAACTTTAAGACTCGCCTAATTAAGCCAGTACTAAATACATACCAATTATCTCAAAATACTTCCTTAGCTAATCCCGGTTGGTGTTAATAAAACTTACTTTAAACGCAGGCTCTTGGCGGAGCATTTCGACTTGTAATGTATATATTTTCGGGGGTGCAAATTAGGCCTGACACAGATCCCCTTGCAAGTCAGTGAAACGATAAATTAACGCCGCCCCAGCCAGCGGCGTTAAGCTACCCTTAACGAGGCCCAACGCCTTGACGTAAATCCAAGACAATTGCTTTCCAATCCAGTTTGTCACAGAGCCGCAGAGCCACCTTACCGGAAGCCGTGGAACTTTCAGTGTCACTCTCCTTGGGTTTTCCGCAGAATCAAAACGCGACACTCACATAATTAAGTTGTTTTCCGCCCCCACCATTTTCCATTAATCTGGACTGGGTTTCCGAGAATTTGAATTCGATTTTGGGCTTGGTTCTTTTTTTTTTAGTCACGCTTTTCACGAGGGCCTTCTTATGCGCCTGAATTGCTCCAGATTACGCATACATCACACTCGTCCTAGACCCCGTCCTCGTCCTCGTCCTCGTCCTGGGAAGTGTGTATGTGAGAGCAACATTTAATCTGCACCATTGACTTCTCTTATGGGGAGAAACCCTCCCCCTGGCTGGTGGGTTTGCTAGTAAATTTTATGCGAATATTTAGTTTGTCTTCGTTATCGGCGCGGCTTTATCGAAACTTATTGTGTTTGTTTAATTGAATTTGGATTGCTGCGACAATTTCGCGTGTGAGTGCGCTCCAAGTACCCTGCCGGAGCAGAGATAAATACGGATCAGGATCGGGGGAACTACACGTACTCCTACAACTTGACGCCGAGGAGTAAGTCTAATGAGTGAGTGGTAGATAAGGTTGCGACTTAGTTTAGTTCATTTAGTTTGCCATTTACCAAGGCATCCATCTGCTTGTCTGCCTGCAATTAAAACTTAATAAGTGGGCCACGCCCCCAGAAATATATATACGTATTTGTACATATGCGCGCGACTCATATAAATTATGGCCTGAAGTTGACATAAACAAGCTCCCAAGAGTCCTTTTGCCAAAGTTATATGACAGATTTGCGCAGAGCATTTTGATGAAGAACAACCAGGAGGGGGTGGCGGCGAACGAAGCAGGAAGCACGAAGGATACGCTAAAGTGTCACCAGGGAGCGGTGGGCACATGTGTCTCGGCCAAGGGGTGGGTTGTGCATTCGTCCCTTTGTTGTTTTCCAGCCGAATCACATTTTGATGATTGTCAATGTGACTTTAATGCCATTTTTCAACTTCAACGTTCTTGCCCCACCACGAGGCACGTGCAAAAGGGCTGTGCCGTCCCAGAGACACTGATCGTAATGCTGACATCTGTGGATTAAATTGCAATTTGTGCTCATGTAATATTGAAGCCAGTCCCGCTCTAACAGTAAGTGTAACGCATTTTCCGGCATTGTTTGCGCGAACTGGTTAACTGGTTCGGCTTGTCTCTGCTCTCCCGGGCTATTAATATTTGAAATTGCGCATGGGCAATAAAATTGTAAAACGCCTTTGTGCTCGAAATTATATTTGATGTTCTTATGGTCGATTAACGGGGGCGGGAAGATAACCAGGCCACATTATTTCATACAAATGTGTCACATTTGGCAAGTGCATGGAAAAGCTATAAATTCCTTTAAGGGACTTAGGTTGAAATAGTGTATTATATCTTAAAAAAGTCAAAAGTTACTCTTTAGAGTTTATATTCTCGCATTTTTATAAGGGAAATTTAATTATTTCAAGCTTTGTTTAGTAACTAAATCGTTAAAGAATAAACAGGTAACACATAATTTGAATTTGCTTTTTGGTATAGAAAATCTTAGCTTCATCTCTCTGCGGAGTGTGAAATGCGCATATTGCGTGTGATGAAGTAATCCTCAATGTTCATTTCGAATGCATCTTTCCGAAGAGTCAAGAATATTGTGGAGAATGTGGTCGTCCCCAATTCCAAATTGAAAACCATTGTAGTTTCATCCTCTCTTCTGAAAAAAATAAATATAATTATTTGATTATACACATAAATATAAAAATAATTAAGAGATCGAAGTAAATTATGAATAATAAATATACATATTTCCATGATACTAAAACCACACGTGTCCAAAATTTAATTTAATTTAGTTAGTAAATATTTATAGATCCATATTTAAAGCGATAGTTATCGAAACAATCTCCCACCTCTAGCACAGATAATTTCTACCACTAGGACTCATTGAACCGCAGTTTCAAGAGACTCACCTGAGCACGGCGCTGGGGAACTTGATCTCCATGAAGGCGGTAAACTTCTTGTGCGGCGACAGGGGCAGGTGGTTAATGCGGTTCCAGGTGGCCCGGGACATGCTGACATTGGGATTGACCTTGCGCTTGAAGCGAATCTCCAGCTGGTAGCCACTCTTGTAGTTATCGTTACCCTTCTCAATGGAGCCGATCATCCACAGTTCGCCCTCGAACAAGACGGGTGTCCGCACACACAGTCGCTCCGTATCCAGACTATTGAGGCTGGTGTAGAGGAAGCTGGAGCCCATCGACTGCATAATGGTGGTCACCGTGAGGATGATACGCTTCGCAATGGGGTCCAGCCCAGCGGGAACGCCATCCACGCAGACGAGCCGCGGGCTACTGAGCACGGCGAAGGCGTAGAAAATGCGACGCTCCTCGCCGGAGGTGCAGACGTGCACGGATCGGTCGCAGCACTGGTATAGGCCCAGCATCCGAAGCAGTGCATCGGTCACGATCAGGGCATCATGCTTGCCATGGCCCTGGAACAGGGCCTGCATGTAGAGCAGCTGGCGGGGCGTGAACTCGGCGGGCAGGTTGTCGTACTGCGGACAGTAGCCCACCATGCGGTAGCACTTCATCCGGTGGTGGTGCACTGGGTAGCCGTGGATCCATATCTGGCCACTCTTCAGCTTCGTCTCGTACACGATGAGCTTCAGCAGCGTTGACTTGCCCGAATTGTTCGAGCCGCTGATGTTCATGCACTCGCCCCTGGAAAGGAATGAGTATTTGAATCAGTCTTCGGTTGAGTGTTCTCTGTTAAGGGTTTCGGTTAGGGTCTTTCAGTAAGGACTCTTAGAAAGAGCCATTCGGTGGCGCACATTGAGAGTTATCACTGAGGAGGACTTGGCTCCAGAGTTGATGACTGTTCGATGAAATGTTGATGAATTTTTGGCCTAAAATTGTTGATGAATTTTCATTGAAATAGGTTGATGAATCATCGATGAAATAGGTTCATTAATCATGGATGTATTTTTGACTTCAAATGTTGAGGACAAAACCCAGATTTTGTTAAAGAATTATCGGTGAAAAGTGCATGAATTATCGATGAAAAGTTGCTGAATCATCGGTGAAATAGATTCATAAATCATCGCTGAAATAGGTTGATGAATCATCGATGTATTTTTGACTTAAAATGTTGATGACAAAACCCAGATTTTGTTAATGAATTATCGGTGAAAAGTAGATGAATTATCGATGAAAAGTTGATGAATCATCGGTGAAATAGATTCAAAAATCATCGCCTAAATAGGTTGATGAATCATCATCAATCATAATGAATTATCGATGAAAAGTGAATGTATTATGGATGAAAATTAAATGAGTTATCAATAAAATGTTGAATTATCGATGTTGAAGTTGATGAACCATTGATGAAATATGTTCATGAATCATCGATGAAATGCAGATGAACTTATGGCCTAAACTGCTGATGAACAAGAACAGTTTTTATCGATGAAAAGTTGATGAATCATCGATGAATTTGTCACTTATGACAGCCTAGGACATGACAATGTTAATTTTATCACTTGTACTTGCTTAAAGCGCATATTTTTAAAGATTTTTACACTCTCCAGCTACAAAATTGCTGGCATATTGCAATTCAAATGTATGGACGTTAGGCATCTTGTTATTAAAAGGTCTTTGGTCTGGCATAAGGCCATATATGGACTCACTTGGCCAGGGTAAAGTTGACATTCTTGAGCACCTGCACCTTGCCATGCTTGGTGACCAGGCGCACGGCCACAACGGCTTGCTGGTTGCGCTCCTCCGGCGACAAGTCACTGGGGCCCTGGAGTTGGATGTTGACCGAGGGATCGTCGGACATCTGGCTAGTAATTCGAGTGCTGCTAAGCCTGAGATCGGCATTCGGCTGTTCGGTTTCCTTCGGAGCGCCGCGGAAGGCAGGGAAGCCCACGATCTTACGAAACTCCACAAGGAATAGCAGAAGGACGAGTACAATGTGCCACGTCACCAATACAATGAATTCATCGCCCACCAAAGGCATTGTATAGACTTTCTTTTCTGGATTTGGATTTGGATCATTATTAGCAAAAAAGTGAATATATATTTGAACAAGAGAACACACCCGGGAAGAAATATTTTGTGGTTTCAGAGTATAGTAAATAATCCTTGCGTATACGTAATATTAATTAAATTTTACAACAAATATTTTAAAGTTAAGTTTTGCAAGCAGCATTCTCAATCAAATTAAATGAAATTAAAATAGAATAGGAAAAAAGAAGAAAAGATAAAAATTATAAATATCTCTCCTCGAGTGCGATTTATGGATTCAGAACTCAACGGCAACAGTCGGGCGTGCTCTTGCACTTGAAGATCTTTGTGGAGGCGAACTCCACCAGCGGATCCCCGCAGATGATGTTGACCTCGTAGAAGCGGAAGATCTTGGAAATCGTTGTTGCGATCAAGTACTGGTGAAAAATATACAGATACTTGGGTCGCTCCTGGAAAACATCTACATACTGGTTTCCGAAGACTATAATTCCTAGGCAGTTGATGAAGCAAATCAACATGTATCCGTAGAGGGGATTCCGGCAAAGACTCGATACCAAGTACGTTACGAGTAGCATCAATGTCCCGCCCATCAGCAGGACGATAAACAACAAAACTGTGGATGCAGAGATGGCATTGAGGTGCCAGAAAATGCCGGATGGATGGACTCACCGTAGAGTATCGCATTGTGGTCGGGATGGTGGTAACCGGCCACCATGACGGACACGCAAAGAGCATAGGCAACCATGAAGAGGACATCGAACAGCGCCGTGAATGTCCAAAAGCCGCAGAGCCGGGCTCCGGCCAAGAGCTGCTGCTTCTTCATGCAGCTGGCGCGCTCACGGATGAGGAAGAGGCTGATCGCCGGAAAGATGAGGCTAAGAAGGAGGCCTCCGGTCATGGCAAGGGAGTCGCCAAAGAATTGGTTTCTCGGCGGCATCAGGTTGATGCTCGTCTGAAACGGCAGCGCCTCCAGGGTCACATCGATGTTGGCCTCCTCGTTGAACAAGTGCCTTTAATAGGATATCGACATCCTTAGCGACAGCATAAGCTTCAAGGAGCGCGCTCACCTGGCCACCGCGTTGTGGACGGCGCTGAGGGCATAGGGCGCTATGTGCAGGGGAATGGTGTTGAACCAGGCGGTGACCATCGCCTTGTCGAACGTGGCCCCGAGCGTGTAGCGAAGGTTGACGTTGCGGGAGAAGTCCGAGGGGTGCTGCAGGGCGTACTTCTCGTCGTGCTGCTTTTCCAGCACCGTCACTCCCGCATCGTACCATTGGAGCAGCTCCGTGTAGTAGGCGAACATGTCCTTCACGTTCTCCTCATCGGAGAAGAGCTCCGCAAAAGCTTGAACATCCTCCAGCTGGCTGAGATTGAAGGTCAAAGGGTCCAGCTCATACCCCTTGCCGTGGATGAAGGCGCCAGAGAAGGCGCAAAGCGCGGCAATCAGAAAGGTCAGAGCCTCCAGTAACACGACAATCCAATGCCTGAAGCCAGCAGTCCAACGCTTGTAAAAAACGGCCCTAAGGAGAGGTTAAGGAAATAATAAACTCCGTAGGAGGAGACCCTCAAGGATCTCTTACCTGAGATGCAGGAGCCACAGTTTGCAGCCACTCCGATGTTTATTTTTATCGGCGGCGGCCAGGGTCTCAAAGTACTGATCGATAAAGAGATTGGGGTTCCCGTTCCAGCCCAGGGCGCCGCCCATCTGGTCGTCCTTGTCGCAGCCAAAGCGCAAGAAGATCTCCTCCATGGAGGTGTCCCGCATGCGGAAGCTGAGCACATCCAGGCGCTCCATGTTCTTCTCCAGTTCGTCGATCAGCATCGGAAACTGGTCCTCATCCTTGTTCTCCAACACAAAGTTCACCTTGAAGCCGATGTTCGTCTCGACACCCAGGGTCGGCATGTACTTGCTCATCAAAGCATACAGCTCTGGCATGTTGACGTTCTTGCCCTTCACGCAGATCTGAAAATATATATATATATACACCAAAAAAAAATTCATGAACTAAAAAGCTGCCAAATTGCCTACAATTTTAGCCCACTTGACCTAAATTAGAAGTCGAGGCATATTTTTAGGTAATAAAAACTGGCCTAAATTTAGGCAATTTTTGTTAAAAGTGCCATATTTTTAGGCAATAGAAACAGGCCTAAATTTTAGGAAATATTTGTCCAAAATTAAATATTTTTTTTTATATTTTGAGGCAATACGATGCCTAAAACTTCATTTTTAGGCAATGGAAGCCCAAATTTTAGGCAATGATTGTCCAAATTAAATTTTTTTTAAATAATATGTAACCTACAAAATTTACGTTATGGCCCAAAATTAAGGTAATATTTATAGTATCCCTATAAACAGCTTTACTTGAATTATAATAATGATTTTGTTTTAATACAACCATTTAATATAATAAAGGTGTATTCCAAAATGCATACAGTATTTATTTTTACTGTTGCAGTAGAGACTTGTTACTTCCGTAGCACAAACATATATAAGAGTGGGAGTTGGGAATTGAATGCACACACGCGATATAAAATTTTTAGGCATCCTATTGCCTAAAATTTAGGTAACCAATGGCCTAAAAATGGAATTGTTTTCCTAAATGTAAATTATGACCTGTATGGCCTAAAAATATGGCATTTTGGCAATATGACCCATTTTTGAAGTCATCATTGCCTAAAAAATTTCATTTTAGGAATTTATTTTTTCTGGGTGTAGTATATAGTAAAAGTATATTTATTTATTGCTCACCAATCGAAAGCCATGTCCGTACATATTCTTCAGGAAGGGCTTGGTGCCGGTGCACTTGAGTTCCCCGTTCGACATGATGGCCATGCGATCGGCAATGGTCTCGGCGAGGGGCGTCGTATTGACCACCACGATGATGGTGCGGTGCGACTTCTCCTCGTTGAGCAGGGCCCAGATCAGGGCCTTGGTCTGCTTGTCCAGATCCGAGTATATGTCGTCTATCAGGACGATGCGGCTGTTGCCCACGAAGGCGCAGCAAATGTTGACCAGAGTCAGGTCGCTGGTCTTGAGCTTGTTCAGGCGCTTGTGTTTCAGATGGTCGATTTGCAGGGCTTGCATAAAGTAGACAATGTTTCCGGCGATTTCCGTAATATCTTCCATGCCCTTCACCTGGCATATGAAGCGCAATTGATCGTAGACGGTCAGGCTAGTGAGTAGCAATTGGTTACCCAGCGCGATGCCCAGCTCCATGCAGGCCGCCTTCCGCTCGGTCTGTATATTGTAGTTGGAGACCGTGACACTGCCCTGGGAGGGCTCCATCAGACCGGCCAGTATCTTGAGGAGCGTGGACTTGCCACAGCCATTGTGGCCCATCAAAACGGTCACCTCGTTCTCGTACACGTTCCACGTGAAGAGATTCAGGGCCGGCCGATCCTTGTGCCCGAAGCGCTTGCAGAGCTTCTTGATCTTCAGCTTGAAGCGCCGATTCGAGGGCTCAACCTCGTAGATCTTTGTGGAGTTAACGTCGGTGCTCCGCACCTGTTGGCTGACGCTCTCCGTCCAATCGCGAAACGGGTTCTCGGGTGCATTGCTTGCCTTAGCGTCTTCCCGGTCCGCTCTCTTCGCCGATCGATCGCCCAGTCGCCAAATTTCCACGTAGATGCCGATGGAGCAGCAAATCAAGGCACTGATCAGAAAAGTCCAGGTACTGGTTATCACCGATATGGGTCTGGGCCGATAGGTGTAGTCATAGTTGTAGCTCTCCCAGCCGGTGTGCGTGATCGACTCACGGTCGACAAGGCCCTCAAAAACCATGCCCAGCACCACATTGGACATGAAGTAGGCTATGTAGCGGATAGCCCTGACGTCCTTCTCCAGGTTGTTCCACAGCACCACGTTGGGCAGGTAGGTGGCCACCCAGAGGATTGTCAGCACTCGAACGGCGATCAGGGAGTTGGTAAAAAACGATGCCACCATGCACACGAACGAGATCGCTGCGGCGTTATAGGTGATCAGAACTATTAGGAGAATGTACCAGGGCGTCTGCGCCAGCACCGCGTCGTTTAAGTCCCAGGGCATCTGAACAGTAAAAAAATAATGTATCATATATCATATGTTCATATATGTATATAGGTTTAAGAGAATATTTTGCACACAACTACCGGTACCTAAAGCTTTTAAATAATAATAATTCGCGCATCTTTCCAAGACTCTGCGAAAAGATAACTACGATCTACCGTGTAAATGTGAGAGCTACCATTTGATTGCGCCTTACAGCACAAGTTGTTACTTAGCAGCAAATATCGATATTTTACAGCACAGTTAACAGCACTATGTTAGTCTTTCCTGTTTAGATACATTTTAGGAGAGCAGAAAAACCATTTGCTTTACTATTTGTTTACCTGGAGATTATAATAAGATATTTCTAGATTTTAAAGATATTCGGATGTTTTTTTTATGAGAGTACCTTTTTCGGACAGATAGACATCAGGAACTTTGACTCTGCACTCTTAACCATACACATAAAAAGTTTAACTTGGGATCGCCCAGTTGAAAACCACGGTTCAAGACTCGACTACTTATCTGAGGTGAGTGGGAGAGCAAGAAAGATGGAGATAGAAAAAAATAATTGTCTAATAACTTCCAAGTTTATCAACCGATTGTAATTAGCTCAAGCTCAGTGTGATCTGTTATTTCATACTATGTATATGTATATTTAAAATATTAAATATGTATTTTAATATATTTTAATAGATAACCAATCAAATGTAAATGTTTCCTACCTTCAAGAAGATTACAATGAGCAGAGTGCTTAATGTCGTATAGACCATGCACATGATGAACCAAGAAACAAATTGGATGAGATTGCCAATGTTCATATTGATCAAGAATAGGCGCAGCTGAGACTCCTTCTCCCTAACTATTTGCTAAATAGGAGAAAGAGAAAGCAAACAAGAGATTAAATGTAAGCCAAGATATGCAAACGAGCAAGTATAAGTTGGGGCCATGACTTACCCAAATGAAGATCTGGGCCGGAAAGAGATAGCCGAACAGGAGGATCAAGGCCAGACCGGTGTCTATCTCGAACACCAGCTCATCCTCCTTGTACGCCAAGACCGGGAAGCGGCGTAGCGCGATCTCCGGCAGGTCTTTCTGACTGATCAATTTCAGGTAGGACTCGGTGACGGCCTTCTGCATCATAATGAATCCCTCGCGAACATAGCCCACAAATCCGCCCTCATACGGAAAGTTCAAGCGATGAAGGATCAAGGCCTGCGGATCGTCCGTGTACAGGGTCAACCAGTTGGATTGGCGCAAGTTGCCCTTATACTGCCGCAGTTCGCTCGGAAAAATGATGGAGTAGTTGAGGATCTTTGGGGTGTTCGCATCGGGCTGGTAGTTCTCATCGATCTTCGGAAAGTCCTCGTAATTCGTACCATCGAAGCAAATGCCCGCAAACAGAGAGTCATCTACTATCTTACTGCGCAACGCGTCGCAGTCATTGAAAGGCCTCAAGGTCATTGGCTGAAGCTGCTCCAGGGCCTGGTTCATCACCTCTTGAAAGATATTGTAGCTCTGCGGGGCCCACCCGATGACCAGGTGGGGCGCGTAGGGGTTCCGCGTAATGTTGCGGCTGTCGGCTATTTGCCGCCTTGCCTGCAGATTCTCCACCATCTCCATCCAGATCCTGGTCAGATCGATGGCATCGTAGATTTTGTCCGTGCGCAATGTCATCGGAGTGTTGAACCTCATGAGCACCGCGATAAATGCGAATGTCGGCGGGCAAAGGAGGATGAAGACCAGTTGCAGCGGGCTGCCTACCTGCAGCTTCAAGTTCTTCCAGTTCATCAGGCACAGCCTTCGGCAAAAGTCGCGCGCAGTCATCGCTGAGGCTATTTGGATATTTCCGATTCCATAAATGATGAACTGGCACTGGCCCCTGACATCCACAGGTCACTACGTTTGGTTACTACTGTGGGAATTCTAAATCCTACACAGAAAAATGGATTTAAAATAAGAAAATACGTACTCAAATGCCGACCTAGATCAAATTTAAGTACAGAGTACAGATATTCTTGAATTTAAATGGTTTCATCTCTAAATTGAGTACTTTATAGATGAAACCATTTAAATTCAAGATTATTTGTTCTCAATTTTGGTGTGAGCACTTTTGTATTCATTTTGGATTTATTTTGGTCTCTAAGTAAGAAACAAATACTTAAACTAAAATGTTTTTAAAAATCCTATCTCAAAATGAGAATAGTACGTATTTGATAACGCGAATTCTCAATTTTCAGATGCTATAAATCACTCTGTGTAGAAATAAAAATTGAAAAGATCGTTTTTGATTAATTTTAATATTACGCTAGGAAGGCCTTACAAGCAGACTCTAAAATGAACTTCGAAATGCCGAAAGAAATATTTACAAAACAAACAATTCGCATTTTTAAATAGGTTGGTATAGACTATAGGAAGAATTCCACCCTAGTATGGAGTTTAGAATTATTTCAGATTTTTGCCAGTAAAAAATATGCCCTATTTTATAGTTATACATAGATTAACTGCATAATAGTTTGATTAATCATCCCTTAGCTATAGAAAATAAATAATTTTTTTTTAGAAAATATTGGATAACGATTCCCACATTTCCTGTACCTACTCGAGTGACATTTAGGCATTGCACGCGGCGCCAATTCATCATCATCCCGATCGGACTCACCTGTCAGGCGGCGGCGGCGGCGGCTGTGGTGAAGTTCGGCCAGTGAAGGGCATGGAAAATCCAGGAAAATTGAACGTGTGCCCCTCGCGTCTGGCCAAATAATTCGCAGTTAATTTCCCGGCAAGCGTGGCGAAATGAGGCACAAAGACCGCGCGCAACGCGCTACGCAACTCGGCTTGGCTGTCGGCTCTTTACGTCCTTTTTATTTGGTGAGAAAACATTTACGCACTAATTTCTGGGCATTGACTGGGCCGGCCACCCCTGCCCATTACGCCGGCGACCAAAACCAGTTGCATGCCAATTGGTTTGCAATTTGCCGCGCTTAGCAGGGGGTGTGTGGAGGTGGTAGGAAAGGGTGTGGGTACTGGTGTGGGTGTGGGTGTGTAGTTGGGACTAAGTGGGAGCAGCGGGGGTTGGCCGCAAATAGCGCACGCATAGCCGTCCGGCGCGTGGCTCAATTACGCGGTTAAATGCATTCAAATTGAGTTGTTTATACTGCGGGCGTGCGCCCGGTCAACTGGGGATCGTTCCGCTCTTGGAGTCAGTACTGACATCCTGGCGATTTTCCAGTCGGAGTCAGTACTACCAAGCCACGAAGAAAGGAAGCTTACTAAGGGAGCCGAAGATGTTAAACCCTTGCAGTCCCTTTGTCGGATTTTTTGAATGTTGATACATTAATTCAGAGAATCTTTTAAAAAGCAAAGTTACATTTTATTTTTCTTTCAACTCAACAAATAAAACAAATAGGCAGGAAAAAAATATATATATTCACATCCAGAGGAGGACTATGGGAGGAGAAGCATCACTTGTGCCTGCTGCACTTATGACCAGACCTATCTTGAGAGTGGTGAGCCTGCAATGCCTCAATCGTGGATCCCGATTCACTGCTTCCCTGGGCGAATCCTGGCGACGACAGCCGACACTGGGTGTGTCCTCCAGGGTTGTTATCCGACATGGTTATCGAGGGCTCTGACGGTATGTTGCTGGCAACCGTCAGGCCCCTTGGCGACATGAAAAACTGCGTGAGGATCATGTCCTGCAGGAAACAATCGAACTGGCGGAGCGACAGAGCATTGTGCAGTGTTTCCAGGGGTCGAATGGGAGGCACATCGCCGAAACCTAAGAATAAGAAAATTTTGAAAAACTAGTTGGGCTTAGAAAATTCCTGGAGGTGCTATATATTAATAAACAAAATATTTTTTTACACATAAATGCTGGTATTAAATTCTACAAGAATATTTAGTTTGAAAGAAACTATATTTTTCGTACCTGGCAAATCGGAAAAGATCACCGTCGAGGATCGCCGCTCTAGGCTGCGGGATCTTGGCTCACAAACGAGACTCACCGCCCGGGTGTCCGGACTGACCGGTCGCAGCTGCTGCTGCTGCGAGGCCAGCTCCTTGTTGAGCCGCTTGGCCAAGTCCATTGCCTGCAGACCGCTGACCGTGTGATAGACCTTGGACGGCTTGGACCGCGGCTCCAAACGCTTGAAGCCAAGGGTCGGTGAGACGCGATAACCACTAACAGTCTGCAAAATAATCATTATCCATAAGATGCATTAACCTCTCCCGACAAACACTCACTGAAGGTTTCTTGCCAGAGCTAGTCTCAGGCTCCTCCTTGCTGCGTTCGGGACTCAATGACTCCTCCGATGACTTTAAGCCCTCATTATAGCCACTCTCGCCGTGTGACCGCAGCCGGAGTCCAGGACCCGGTGGCAGACTCTTCTGGACGCAACAATTGACGCCGGGACTGAAGTGGACCTCGACGTGGAACCGCTCCTCGGAGGTGGCCTCCTTGGTGGGATCCTCGTACAGCATGATGACGAACTGGGACATGTAGTTCAGCTCGGACACCGTCGAGAGGTAGTCCATGGCGTGGCTCCACTGCTTATCGCTGAGGACATCCAGCAGCTCGCCGTAGCGGAGGACCGTGAGCAGCGAGTGGATGTGGGATTCGCTGGTGAAGTACAGGCGCGTCCGCACATGCCGCTGGGGACTGGCGACGCCGTGGCTGTAGTGCGGATTCAAGCGATTCATAAACTCATCTTCCACCTGGTCGATGTTGTGCTGGAGATCGGCCTTGATCTTCCGCAGCAGCGGCGAACAGATGCCATGGGCAATGGCCAGCTTCTCCTGGCGGGTCAGTCCGTACTCCTGCGGCACCACTATATCCGCCAGGTTCTTCGAGTAGATGTACAGCTCCTCCGCCTGGTCGTACTGCAGCGTGTGCTGGTTGTGCTGCAGGTCGTACTTGATGCAGTCATAGATGTCGGGTATCTTCGAGATGTCGAAGAGCTTCGAGTTGCTGCTAAAGTCCTTCACGATCTTCTCCCAGCGACAGCGCATGAGATCCCAGGTTTCATCGTGGTAGAGGATGGCATCTTTGGTCTTGGGATCATCCTTCTTGACAGTGATATTGTGGAGCAGCTGGCGGATGAGGAAAAGGACATGGTGGCAGCAGTCCACCGGGTTTTTGACAAAGTCCATGGCCTGGGTGATGGAATGGGAGTCGCAGGGATTGATCAGCTCGCGATCCAGCTTGGTGAGCTCTCGATCATTTTGCATGAGCTCGTACAGGCGACCCTTGGCCCTGGGATAAATCAGAGGAATAAGGTAAACTTTAGTTTCCCAAGATTACTCACAGATTCTGATACTTGTTGGCATCGCCATCGTTGTCCAGCAGTCCATTCGTATTGGCACTCTTCACCATCTGGACCAGAATGGGCGTTAGTTCACCCTCCAGGGCCAACAGACCCTTGGCAAAGGCGGCTGCGGTCATTTGGACGCGACCCTCGTCCGAGGCATAGATCTTCAGGTCGTGCCGGAAAGTGGAGTGTAGCCTGCAGAGTTTCAGGTAAGGAAGTTTAAAAAGAGATTCCCACATAGAGATAACCCTTTTTAGTCACCTTAGAAGACCCAATCCCTGGGAGGCCGAGTAGTCAGCTCTGCCCTGTCCGCGCGGATACATGCAGCGAAAGATGCGGCCCAGCTCCTCCGCCTGGACGCGACCCGCTGGTGTTAGTTCGCCGCCCCACTTGAGGATGAGGATGAGCGATGGCTCCGTTGGCTGAACGGTGGCTAGATGGGATGTACTTGGAATGAATGGAGATCATCATTGGACCTTACTTACCTTCATCGATACTGCAACGACACGGGCGGCCCTTCGACTGATACTTCATCTGCACCTTGCGATTGATGCCCGAAAAGTAGCCGTGCATTTCCAGGACGTTCTTCATCTGCTCCAGCTTGCCCTCCTTCTCCGCGATCTCGGCCTGGGACTTCGAGTGAATCTCGCTGAGCAGGAAGCGGGCAATGTCCAGGATCTCCTGGAGCTGCTTCGGCTTCTTGAGCTTGATGTGGCCTAGCTTGGGGCCATTGTACTTGGCGAAGACCTCAAAGAATCTAAGGAACTCAATTGAACTTCTAAAAATAATCAATTAAATCGAAAGCCACTCACTTGGGATGGCTCACCTCCACCTTCATCTTCTGCTTGGGCGTGCGATCGCCGTGCCGGATGATGGCCACCACGCAGCGCAGCTCCATCATCTTCCCGAAGAGGGTGGGCATAGTGGGAGGATCTTCCAGCTGGAAGGGCACGGACCAGGGCAGGTGACGCGTGGTCGTCAGCTCGCGCAGGATCATGTTGCCCAGGATCTTGGCACAGTCATCGTAGTACTTGTTGGAATTCTTCACGAAGCTAAAGCCATTGACATCGCAGACGTAGCTCTTGCCGTTGGCACGGAGGAGATCGAAGCCGCAGACCGTCTGCTTGAAGGCCAGGCACACCTTGCGCGAGATGAGCTTCTCGGAGTGCTTAAGGATGACCGGGTAGCGAATCTCCTTGCCCTCGCTATCGCGCTCCACCTTGCCATCGAGCGCCGGACTCTTGCGGCCCTCCGCGTGGGCATAGTCCGGACCCACGGTGTATACCTTGACGTCCGTGCCTGAGGGGTATACTAAGTGCCTTTAACTGCAGGAAACAGAGTAAATTCCTTACCATCGGTGGCCATGAAGTCCTCGTAGATGAAGGAGCCCGTCTTGCGCACTCCCGACTCCGGCGAGTACACGCTGCTCCGGCTGGCTATCTTTCGGAACAGTCGCTGGCTACCGCCACCCGCCGACGTGGGATAGTAGATGTAGACGTTGTGGTCCTCCGCCGACACGGGCTTCTCCACAAAAGGCTTATTAAAGGTGATGCCATTGACCTCCACATGGTCCTCGGACTCGATCAGTTCGCGACCTGTGCGGGAAGATTATTTCACATTTACCCGATTATTTCCTATATACTCACGCTTCGGATCCGGCGAGTCGCGATCGAGAACGGCATAGCGCGGAATCTCGATGCCCTCCTTCTCCAGTATGGCATAGACCCGCCTGCGATCCTGGATATCGTACTGCATGTCCAGATTGTTCAGCACAAAGGGATTCCGCTGCTCGGCATACTTGATGGCCTTGTCCAGCGGGAAGCCCTTCGAGTGGAACGAGATCAGGCAGTCACAGTGGGGCCAATTCTGGACGGGCTCTCGCAGGATCACATTCTCCTCGAATGTCACCAGCTTGATGAGCTCGAACTCGCCGAGCCGTGTTAGTATTTCCTTCATGGGCTTCGACTGCGTCTTCTTGGCCATCGCACAGATCCCGACCACCACCTGTTTGGAGTTGCCGGGCGTGGTGCTCGTGTCGGAGTCCATGGCGTGGTTGCTTTCCCCGAAATACGGAAAGAAGCGCGCATGGAGATGGGATTTTTTACTGGACTCCGATGTCTTCAGCATTGTGGTTTCTGGAGTACAAGAAAACTGACTGAATTAACTAAATTTCCTGGAATGGAAGAGCAGGAATGCATGAATGCAAGGCAAATGGGTTTAGCGGAATCTTACATATAAATATATTTTTTTTGTATTTTGATATAGTTACATTTTTTCAAAAGTGTACTTTGATGTTAGATTTTCAGATAAGAATTCTTAACTAACTCTAGTTGGTGAGCAAGGTAAATATATTTTATAAAATTAAAATAAAAGTTTCCCTTTTTTCAGAACACTTATTGTCTTTATTTTTAAAGCTAAGCTATTAAATATTTATGAATTCAGCTAATTAGCTAAATATCTTTTGGATTTCTAGTGCAGATTATTTAACAAAAAAATGAATTGGATGTTTTAAAAATGTTGAATTAAGCTTTCCATTTTCTAATTCCTTTTCGGGTTTATTTTTAAGGCTAAGCTATTTAAAATTTCCGAATCTAGCTATTTTTTTGGGTATCAAAGGCGGGCAACACTGCTGGGTTTGGTTGGCTTCGACAGTATACTTATGGTGACGCTGCTGGCAAATCAGTTACAGTTATTGTTGTTTCCATTGTGCGAGCCGCAAAATGCCACGCGACCAAGAGCATTGTTCACGAGTTTTGGGCAAGTGTCGAGGATTGCGATGGCCACCCTTTAACCCATCTTTGTCAGCTGCAAACATAAAACTATCAGCGTTCCGAGTGGCCAGAAGTTGCCGCCGAGCTGGTTGATTATTTATGTCATTGCTACCCTTTAGCCGAGCTTCCTTGGCGAAATCCGCTTAAGTGTGACATTACAGGCAAATGCAAACAAAGCCGGCACATAATTAAAGGAGCTGCCATGGTCTTGTTAAGACCACTCTATGAACTCAAGCAAGAAAGGAAGTTAGACACTGAGGGAAAAGGAGATTTCGGTTTGGAAACTAATTTATATTAAAATGCTAGATTATTTCAGTTTCAATTGAGGGAGAAGTATCCTTAAAACTAAATGATATTCATAGATATTAACATGTTCACTAGATTTTCTCTCTCTGTGCTGGAGAAAGGGAGAAAGTCCTGGCAGACAACAAACTATAGCAATTATAATACGCGAATTGCGGCGGAACTAAGCAGCCACAAAGGAGCAAGGACCAAGTATCTTTTGATGTTGAGCTTACAAAGATTAATTTATTTGCATTTCCGCAGAACAAATGTCCCAGCCATCCTGAGACTTTCCAGCAGCCGGGCTCCGGGCCCCATCAGGGTGAGCCATCTTCCGTCAATTTATTTAATTTATTCGTTATAGCCGAACGAGCTACGGACCGAGGCGGCAGAACTCAATTGCGGACCAAATCACAGATTGCTGCTAGCACCTTTCTATTCGGCAAGTCGGTTTCATTTGTTGCGCTAGATTTTTCTCAATCACATACGGATCCCCCAGGGGACTGGGACTGGCAACGGAGAAAAAGGGAAACTAGTCCAGACACATCTGCGGTGGCTACGGCCCCAAAAATGCTCTCGAATAAACTCGGCTAACAAAGGAGGACATTTGCAAATTGCTTTGGTTTTCTGCCTTGCCGGGCGTAATGAGCAGATTTGTTTTAATAAGAACGGACTGCAACTAAGCGCCCGGTCTGGCCTCACTTGGCAGTTTTAAAATGAGCAGCCCGACCGGCAACTAATTGTGAGCAGGATGCGGATCCCAGATCCCGTGCCCGTATCCCCACGGGCGGTGAGCTTAACAAATCGCTAGTCCGCAAAATGAATGAAATGAATCCTCCTCTCGCAGCCTGGCTGACTCGCAGGGGACGCTCTGCTAATGTGCTCGTTAAAGTTTTCCGCTGGCAGGAAGTGAGCAAAAAGATGCGACACCTGCAGGATTACTGGCTGGAACTGGCTGGAATACTCGCATCTGGTCGTTATGACAATGCAGCGCATCAATTGGATGTGCCAAAATTCCCAAATAATTATCGCAGACACGGCTGGTCAATGGGGTTGCGACCTCAGCTGGTTTCTAGCCAACCAGGGGTTTTTTTTTCTAAGCTAAAGGATAATATGTTTCGCTTAGAAAAAGGTAAATCTTACTTAAATAATTAAAAAAGTATATAAGTATTCATAAATTATGAGAAATTGAATTTCTAATAAGGTTTATCTGGAGAATATTTGATTCATTATACTTTTTGCTTTGGATTTCTAGGCCGCAAAGCGAGGTATGAATGTTTTTAATATTAACGCCTTAAATATAAATATTTATAATATCTTTAAATGCTTAATATATCTCTCTTAATTTATTTTTCCCTTTAGCTTTTTAATTTAAACTAAATAAAGATTTTTTCGTGGCATCAACACTGCTAACAGATCCTGATCCTGTGCTCGTGCTCGATTTTGCTGGTTGCCAGGAGCGTTGCTAATTAGCGAATGAGTCCGCGGTCCTAGGTCGTTATATCTATTCGTTTTTCCTCCACATATTTCCCGAGCTTTGTTCGGTGTTCGATTTTCGGGCAGCAGCGTGAAATGGGATTGGGATGAGACTCACAAAAAAATATATATAAAGGGAAACAAGGCAAACTAACCCTTTTCGGGCAAGTCGAAGTTCTTTCAGACGAGCGCACGCAATTCAATTTTAAACTAACAACTTAATCCTTTATTCAATTTGAAACCCATTAAAAGGACATTGCTTATCCTTTTAAGTGAATGCAAACAGCTTTTAATGTAAATAAGAAAACGAGATCGATGCCAGAGCAGGGCCAGAGAGTTTGCCAATCTCTCTTGGAGAAGTGGAAGTGGAAAATTAAAATGCAATCGGTTACCGGCTCGATTTTGGCCGAACGCCCAATTGACATTTGCAACCGCACTTAAGAGGGCCAGGCGATGCCGTCCTTTGGGCCCTGAGCCGTATCCGGACCCGAGTCCGTATCTGGATCCTGGGATACTGGAATCTGGAAACGCACTCGAGAACAAATCGAACTGTGTGTATGTGTGGGCGAGGCGACTGAATTCCATTTGAATATTTCATGCTGTTGTGGTGGCAAAATTTTAAATCGACTCAAGTCAAGGGTGCGGATACCGAAATCAATCTCGATTTGTGTGGCAACCAAATTAACATAGCCGGGCTCCGGCTACGGCTACGGCTCCGGCTCCGAAAGCAATGTAAGTGTAAGCCACTTGCCACAGAGTCAGTTGCATTTGCTACTTAGTGTCGCCTTTGGAAGCCTCCTGCTTCCCTTTTTTACCCACTTAGCCTTGTCTCTTCGATTCTGATTCTTATACACAGAGAAAATAACTAAGCAAAGGAATTTTTTATGTTTTTAAAGACAGTGGGAATTAACTTTCAGTACTTTAAATATTTTTTCACATTTTTAATATAGAAAAGTGAATATTAACAAGGGTTTGTATATAAATATCACAAGGGAAACTTAAGTTCTTATTTTAGGCTAGAATTTATTGTGAATTTATATCGGGAGTTAAACTAGATAATTTATATTTTAACAGAAAACATTCTAGGAAATGTTTAATGCCTCTGAATCTTTATAAAACTTATGTTTTTTTAAGGGTTTTTTTATTCAGAAATCTTAGAGATAATACTCCAGTTAATACTCTTCCTCTCTTAATATTAATAAACTCTTAAAAATTACAGAAAATACCTTTGCAAAGTTTTTTTTTAATGTGCAGCTATTCGGTGTTTCGGTGCCGTTTGCGCTGTGCATTTGCTGCTTAATACCTACAAGTTTACTTTTTTAAATGTATTTTACATTTGATTCCGGTAACGCACCATCATCACCACCGACACCATCGCCCACCACTCTCATCCCCGCCACCTTGGCTGATGAGAGAGGCGTCCCAAAACCGGGGCACTAAGTAGAGTTTGGGAAATTCACCATGTGCACTCACATAGTATAATTTACCCTCCTCGGCACAATAAAAAGTGGAAACTTAGCTGCAAGTATTTCCTTTTCTCCCGCTTCCTTTTGTTTTTTTTTTATTTCACTTATTTTTTTTTTAAGCAGTGCGCCTTTTTTGATTGCCTTTTGTTTTGCCAGTTTGCCAGTGTTGTTGCCCGTAATGGGCGGGAAAGCCTGCGGGATGGGTATCTCTCGCTGGGACCCTAAGGAATTTTACGCTGGCAAGTGCTTGGGCACATTGTAGCATCTTCGGTGGGTAACATTTTCCAAAAGGAAACCGAATGTGGCGAAAATTACAGTAACGAGATGTTGAGAAACTAAGGAAAGTGACCTGGGAAAGTAGATAGATTTGTACAATATATATTTAATGGGAAATCGGATCTGATAAGCTATTAAGGTATTATCTAAGTCATCGGTTATGTGATTGAAATCCTTGATATCAAAGGCATGCCTTGGATATTTGATGCTTACAGAATAAGTATTTGAAATAACAATAATTAACTCAAACTTATTTATAGTTTTTAGTAGCCTCTAAATATTCTTTCCTATATTACAAAGTTATTTAAGAACCCTTGAACTCTCAAAATATTTGTTTGTTTGCCCAAACTCTACTGGAGACTTCATCATCCGATTGTCGAGCCATATCTTGTAATATTTCAGTCATACTTGAATTAGATTGGTCCTTCCCCTTGTGACAAATGACTTCTCCCTCTTTGGCCTGCAATCCGTCCCCGAAAAGGCTGAACAAATAACAATATTTGGACACGCGACCCGTGAGCCACTCGAGCCGAGAAGTTGACAGATTTCGGCAGGACACAACAAACAGAAAACAGAGATTGAGGCAAACATCGCAGGGGGAACAACGAATGTCAGCGAGTCAATGCTGAGCAAACAAATAAATGTAAATAATGTGGAATTACGAAAATATTAAATGAAAATTAGTTGTTACTCTCAGATCTCTCCCCTGCCCCCGAAATCCCTCCAGAAATCTCGGTGAAATGTGGCCAAACTGAGGGAATCCTCGGCGGGCTTAGGGCCACTTATCCCTGTCGCAGCTGGAATCGGGACACAGTTGGCAGGACACTAATAAGCAGCCAGTCAATCGGGCCAACTGGCCGGGCTTTGCCATTTTCCGGACCACCTTCTTATCTATAAATGGCCATAAGCCACGGCCCGAAATGCTTGTCCTTTTTGTGTCCTTTTTTTTGCTCTCGGACACTTACTTTTTTTCTGGTTAGCTTGCCTCGGCCACTTGGTCTATCATTAAGACCCGAATTTCAACACATTTGTGCGCTTAATCCCTTAAGGCTCTTTAAACTTTACACACTTTTCAGACGTCCGTCCACCTTGCTGTTTTCCCCCCCAAAAAAAAAGGACACAATTTCTGCTCTGCCTGACAAAAAAAATCAAAGTAAATCCTTTTTTCCGCAGACGTTGGAAATAAAAAACTCTAGTGGAAAGGTTGAAACATCAAGACTAAAAGGCGCCAGCATTATGATGGGTCTTGAGTTTTAATTGAGTGTGTGGCCAGAAAGGGGATGGCAGCCCTGGAATAAAAGGATGCCCCAAATTGTGCTAAAACAATTTGCAACGTGCTCGTGTGTGTGTGTGTGTGTGTGTGTGTTTTGTGCCCAATTAGATTGCTGCAGCGGTCACTTGAAGGACAGGCCAAAGTTTCAGCCGACTGTCCGAAACTTTTCCATTCACGCCCCAAGTATGAGTAATTGAATCCCATTCCCCTCATCAGGATATGCTAATTATCAGCTTAGGCGCATTTTTCAATTAGTCCTGCCAAAGTTTTGCCGCCGTCAACAAATTAAATTAATTAATACGAAAAACAATTGCAGACTTAAGGTCTTCGGAGTGCAGAGTGGGAAAGTAAGGATATATTGAATATTTTCTAAGGGAAGAGACTGCATATAATATCAATAAGAATAAAGAGAGGAAATATTAAATATAGAAAATATATTCTGTATAGCAGGGATGCCCAAAGCCCTGACTCGTGAGTCGGAAATTTTTTCTGTCCGGCCTCCACCAGCACACGGACAGTAAACACAATGCACAAGTGTGGTTGAATTTAAATATTGGAACTTAATTATGTTTTTTTTAGATTTAAGTATTTATTTATTAGTCAAGCTTCTTCTTAGGTTTTTTTTTTATAAATGTTAGCTGATTTTTCTCATACTTTGCCTTTTCATGCTATTTCTTACTCACACAAAAACAATTCTAACATACTCACTGCATTATAGGATCGAAAAAAAATTCCCTTCTCCTCCCTGTTATATGATGCAACACAACTAATATCAAGAGAATTAAGCAGGACAAATAAAAATTAGTTCTGCTTGTAATACAATCCGATTTTATGTTTTCTTTGCACTAAACGGAAGCGCACTAAATCGGATGATAAAAGAAATGCCGCTGCCGACTGTATGCCATAATTGCCTCATCATTCGCCACGCCATCCTCCGCATCCTGCCACATCCTGGCGTCCTGGCACATCCCCGATACGTCGCGGCGTTGGCGCTTCGTAATATAAAATTAGCCATGGCCTGGCAGGCAAACGATGCTCGTCGCAAGTCAATTAAACAAATAACTGGCAAGGATTTCCCTCCCCCAGGCGCCATATCTCACCATCTCGCCGCCTCACCCCGCCAGCAATTGATTTATCAGCCGACTATTTGGCGTGCAAACAAAGCGAAAGCCCGTAAAATGATCCATCCATCCGGCGGAAGCCTCCGGGCGCAGGGCTCTTATATTGTTGACAGCTCGTCAGCTAATTACACGCCAGAATGACTTTAATAACTTTGCAGGCGAGAGACCCGACTTCGCTGTATCTGTACAGATACCGTCATTATCAACACTTCGGCGGGCTAAACATTTTAATTAACTGGCAAGTCTGAGCTCCGTTTTCGTCTCCTTTCCCTGGAAGTTTATGACTACTTAACCGCTGCTCATTTCACACTTGCCTCGGCGATGGGGAGTCGAGCCATCGCCATCGCCATCCCCCATAATCGATTTCAGCTTTCATCGCAAAGTGCCAAACAATGTTTCATAATTTTAACGCTTTGCCTGGCGGCAGTGCTTCCTGTTTCCTTGCTCCCTGCCCCCATGCCCCCGAATAACGTTGCAGCCGCAACACCGTTTTTTCTTGCAATTTATGACGCATAAATAAACTGAATTTCAAACTAGAAGCGTCGTCAGCCGGGGCAAATAGCAAAACAGCAAAAAAAGTGCTCAAACTCATTAATTTAAACGAGATTTGACGTGCGCTTTGATAAAGCCGCAATTTATATTCGCCAACGCGCCCAAAAGGGGTTGCTGGCCTAAAGGAAAGAGGGGCCAAAGGATGGGGCTGGCCAGCGGAATTGGGAGAGGGAGCCAGCCGGCGATTGCTGGGTTTAGTTTACGAGAACAATGGCCGGTTTAGTGACACGGCCAGCTCCGAAAAAATATGATTCTATATGCAAAGCTCAATTACTGCACTGAGAGAAGTTTGAACGGATTTCTCGGACTTTATAAAATAAAGAAAATTGAAAAATTGTAAGGAAGGGTTATAAGAATCGAAATATAATTGTACATATTAATATTTGAATTCTACATACAAGGTCTTTTATTATTAATTTGGAGTTTAGAGTTTCATTTGTGTGAGTAAGAAATAAAACAAAGTGGCAGGATAAGCGAAAAAAACACTCATTTTTTTTGTAAAATAGCTTCAAAAATACCTCAGACTAATTAGTTACTATTTAGCTCTAAAAAAGTCTAGATTAAGTCATAAAATTACAATTAAGTGCATTGTGTGTGCTGTGCGTGTGCCGCCAGAGGCTGGGCAGAGAAATTGGCCGACTTGCAAGTCAGGGCTGTAGGCACCACTGTTCTAAAGAAATTGTTTTCGATGACTCCGATCTTTGTGTTACATTAAATGTGTTTAGGATAGATTTATGAGATAGTCTCAGAGCCTAAATAAATAGTCTAATAATTGTTAGTTTCATTAAATCCCGTGTTACCTTTTTCAGTGTACTCAGCAGCCAAAAGGGCACAAAAAAGTGTTCTCCACTTATGGCCATAACAAAAGGCCAAGTAACTGTGTGCGGAATAGCTGGTCAGCGCCATTTTCGGCGGCAGCGCACTCCATTTGCAAAAGCAATTAATATTCTTTTTGTTTTTGCTCCTTTGGCCGGCCATTGCCCAATGGCACATAAATTTCAACAAAGTTGTCGTGGCCCTGTTAGCGTCTCGTAATCGAGTCAAGGCGCATGTACTCGAAAGGAGCGGAGTAGTGGAGAATCCTTTCCGAGCGAGAATCCTTTCCTTACTCGCTGGTAAACCAACAATTTGCATGCATTTAAATGATGGAGCGACAGTGGCGCAGGCCCGTAGCGAAGCTAAACCGGTGTGGTGTGGCCAAAAACTAAATAAATATTTACGCACATGTGGCCAAAAAATGTGAAATAGACACAGCAATCGGGCGGTGCAGGAGTGGCAGCAGCCAACAACAAAAAATGGCAATTTCCAAAGCAAACAAACCAAAGCCGAAAGCAATCAGAGCGAGCCGAGTCGAGGCGAACGGGTAAAAGTGAAAATCAATTTGTCAAATCGAACAATTGAAATGGGCACGAAAGGATTACACATGCGACCAGGACGGGCCCGGGCTCTCCACCGCTCCTCTCCATTTCGAGATTTCGAGAGCCTGTCTATATAAATCAAAATATTTCCGAAAGCACCGTAAACAAATTTGTTTCGAGAGCAGCGGCAAAGGGTTTCCCATATTCGCCGATCCGGATCCTTTGTTGGCGATTTGCTTTACAATTCGCTGCATTCGCCATTAGCTGCGCCAATTAGAATAGTGTCGGGCGAGTTGAGAAATTTGAATTCTGCCACATCATTTAATTTTAAATAATTTAGCAACACCCCTTGCCCTTGAAAATTTTTAAATTATTGCGCTGCCTTGCCAGCGGCTCGACACGTCATTTATTGCAGTGCCCACCCCGAAGGACTAGCACGAACCCTTCGACCCATCCTCATCCTCCTCTCGGGCGATCCGCTGCGATCCGTGTAACACGCGAATTTAAATAATCTTTTGTTGCTGCCTTGCAGCCAAATGATAAATTATTAAATTAGCTGTGGCAGCAGTTTTGCATGTACCGCCTGGTGGTGGTTCCCCGGCTCTCTGGATCGAAACAGGACAGGACTCTGGCGCAGTGATTTGTGAGGGCCTGCACTTAGGGAGCTAGCTGCCTTTCGCCTTTCGCCCGTCGCCTTCGGGTAGTTAAATTGAATTGTCTGGGGACAAGTTTCTAATAGAGTCGAAGGCAGTTGAGAATTGCCCGAGTCTGTGTTGTCGCCCTCAGAACATTTTATTTTAAATTGCCGGGCTGGTTTCTGCTAATTTGCCTTTTACGTTGAACGACCCAAGCTACACTGAGCGGTTTGTAAGGGAAGTAGACTTTGTTTTACACTTTGTTTGCATGCCTAAGTGGGTGCTACGAGATGCACAGCGACAAAGTAAATAGGAAGATAAATTTAAAAATAAATTTATAAATAAATGGATAAATAAATAAAATAAATACGAATAATTTTATAATTCTACAAATATTCTCCTAAAGCCCTCAAAAGCAAGCCTATTCCAAGGTTTAAGTCAGTTTTGTTCACCATTAACAGAAGAAATGATTTAGATAAGACGTCGGTCAGCCTTTGTCGGAATTTAAAGAGCTAAAACAATTCCACGCAGAAATCAACTTTAGATTTATTTATTGTTTATTTAGCAAAAAAGATACAAAATTATGTAAACTTTTTTTTTTAATTACTATAACTGTCTTTAAAATATTATAATGGTCACACAATGACTAAGAAATAAAACAAAAGGAATACACTTTTTTCATATTAAATAAAATATAGCTTTATAATAAGTAATTACTTAACAAAATTGATATTTAACTCTCAAAAAGGCTCGAGTTGGCCACAAAATTTCAATTTAACAGCTGGTGCGTTGTGCATACTGTTCGTGTGCCGGCAGAGGCCGGGCAGGGGAATTACTTGACTCACGAAACAAGGCTTTGGGAACCACTGATCTAGACTTCTACAATTTGGGATATATGGAATGTACATTTGGATATTACGAAAAAGTATAATAATAAAAAGATTTTACAGAATCTTAAGATATAAAGGTGAAAAGATACTTTTCAAAAATACAATATAAAGATATATGTTGATCAACAATCTACAATAATTATAATATCTAATAATATTGTTCTATAAATAATTGTCAAGAAAACTAAAGCTATTGGAAATATTTTCCCGTTACTGTCATCTTCATGTCATCTTTCCCTTACAATTTCTCCAAGTGCACCCATTCTCTGGTCCCTTGAACACTTGCTCCCATTTACCATGCCGGCAGGACAATTTACAATGTGTTTTGTTCATTATAGAACTATTCCCGTTGACCTCTACGGGCCGCCCAGAAAACAGCTCAAGGCGCAAATCAACGCACTCAAATGTGGCCGCCTGTCGCCTATGGCCCTTTGTCCTGCGAGCACTTCGTCCTTTTCCTGCTCCTGTTCTTGGCCACATGAAGTTTTTTGGGAACAAGGGTTGCTCAACACGAGAGGGAGAGAGTGAAAGAGATCCTTGTACCCCCGACTGGGATGCTGTGGCTTGGCCGTTGCTGAACTGAACCTTTTTTTGTGCCGCCTGTCTGCCTCCGGGGGTTGGCTAATGAATAGTTCCTGTTGTCGGATCGACCAATTTTCAAACACATTTGTTGTGAATTACGTTGTTTGTGCGAGTGTCGACTTGATTCCCTTTAATTGATGTCAATATGCAGGGATTTTTCACCCTGTGCGCCGTGAGGCCGCCTGTGGCGCGAGGGAGCGGGGTAAACAATTTTGTGGATTGCATTTTCGGTTGTTTACAAATATTTACACTTTTTATGGGTGCTCTCTCGTACACATATTTATCTGATAACGGCACATGGCGCATTTTTTACCGAGGCACTTGAGCCGAATATGCAAAAGTATTTGCGCATATTAAAAACTAATTTCCAAAGTCAACATGCCAATAAAAACACAAAGTCCCCGGCCCCGTCTCCGCAGGAGGGTGGCTCCATCCGGAATGGCAGGTACTCAAGACGCACCCCTTTTTGATGGCAGCCAAGGGCGATGGCAAGTCAGTGGGTGGCAGGAGTAGGAGTGCACCCACAAATTAAGCAAAAGGCACTCGACTCCCCACCGACCAGCAATAATTTAGAAAATATGCTTAGGCGAGTTTTAAGGGTTGCTCGCTCGCTTGGCTGCGAACCAACCAAAATGCGGGCATCCCTTGGAGGATGCCGGCATCCAGGAGCAGTCCTCAGCAGGTCCGCAGGGGTGTGGCTGAGGGCTGTGGCTGCTCAAACAAAAGCCAAAAGTTATGCCGAAAATGATATTTTTCATTATTAAACACAATAATGTGGTTATTATTTTTATGATTGCGGCGGCCCGCTTCTTTCCTCAGCTCCTGGCCAATCCCCTGGGGAAGGAGCTGCATTCATTCGGTTAGTTTGTTTATGTTGGGCTTGTGGTCTTTGGGGATTTGGGCACGCTTAATTTTAAGTGCCCAGGAGAAGCTGAAAAGCGCAGCGTGTAATGAAATATTATTGCTTGACCAGGAACGGGAGCAGGAACTGTTTGCCCGGCGGATGGGCGAAACAAAGAAAAACATTTGCGCCAAATGGTTTTTCTGGTAATTAAAGAGGGGACCCGCCCTGGCATAAGACGGAACGATGCTGTTCTATTTTAAAACAGTGCCCCTGAAAATCTCAGCACGCTCCCCCGGCATTATCATCGGAAGAATTATGATCCATGGCAGCCGCCGGATTTGGTTTCTCACGCCTTGAGCCAACGGCTCTTCTAATAAGGCAATTAATCAATATAATTACCAGCGATTAATCATATGTCTGACAGCCTCGGCCCCGTTGACAGTTTTCCAGCGTTTAGCTGAAACTTTAAAAAACTACTATTTCGGAATCGAAGGCAAATAAATCAATGGCAGCCAGGATATGCTCACTGAGCACACAGCCGAGAAAAAATCCATCAAATCCATCCCATCCCCCGAGATGACAAAGCCACAACTGGCATCCCATTGAAGAGCACTCTTTTTCGGCTGCTTAAAAATTAAACAATCCTTGAAGGCTGCTGCTGCTGCGACGACACCCTTTCAGTGGCTGTCATGCTTTAGGGATATGCTTAGCATCTCATTGACCCGTGGCAGCCGCAGCAGGAGGAGAAAGGAGCTAATCAGTTTAAAACGCTGTCACTCCGTCCTCGCCCTCCTTTCGCTCTCCTTTTGCCCGTGGAAATGTGGAAATGGGTCTCCGGGAAAAGTGTGTGGGTTGCGGCACATTTTAATTTGTAATACGAGTCGAAATTGGGTGTAACTTAGACACGCTGCCATGCGATTCGGGTGTGGATTACACCCAACTATTGCCGAATAGCTCCCAGCTTAGCCGACGATGTGACGCGTTGAAAGTGCCACCTGGAGTCAAGGGCTCGGAGTCAGCCTCGGGAGCGGAGCGGATCAAACCGCAGACACATGTGTGAAAGTGTGACTAAAGCCGTTGCCTGAGAAAATCCCAAGCAGAAGGAGGAGGACCTGGTCCGGCTTTGGGTTGGGGGTAATGTCTCATAAATAAAACTAAGCGAACTAGAGTTATTTGAGTGTCTTCAAAGGCATCAATAAATTCTTAAAAACACAAGGGCAGATTAAGTTTATAATATAATAACAACAGCAACATCAACTAATAGTGTCCATCGATTGCCTTGACCTCGCTCTCATAAAAAAAACAGCAGGAAAACCAAGCCAAATATAGGATATAGCTTTCCCTTCACATGCAGTTGGAAATCATTCGATTATGCCATTGCCAAATCCAGCAACTTTAATGACAAACCCAATTTACCACCGACAGGACAATAAATCACTGGCGAAATCACGCTGTCAAAGACCGAGTGACAAGGAGAAACTGGAAGCTGCAAAAAAGAGCAAAAAAAAAAAGAAAACAAAAGGAAGAGTGAACCAGCAAACAGGACGATAAAAACAATGCCACAAAACAATTTCGCAATGGAGGCAGAGGGCAGCGCTCCCACGTTCATCCGCATGCTGACCAGCATGTCAGTGGCGTTAACGTAATTCGAGCATCGCCCCATCGAAGGACCCCAAGGATAACGCCCACACACATACACCCACATTGATAAAGGTGTGGAAACGTGCGATTTTGTAATTGATACTAAAAAGCCCTTAATTGGCACCTTAACGCCGCTGATGCCCTGACAAATTTCCCCAAGGACCATGACCAGTGACATGGGCCCGGCTCCTGGCGATGACGTGCGTGGGTTGGCCAAGGACTCGCCAGTGTGGGAGGGTTGGAATCCGAGGGATTGGGGGGTAATCGGATGCCTTTTAGATAATGGAGAGATGGCGCAATCAAAGGCGTTGAAAATCGGTGCCACATTATGCCGCATAATCATCGTTGGCTGGCATCGGCATCGGCATCATCAATGTCATGCGACCATGTGGAGTTTGTCCCGGCAATGCCTGAACAAATGGCACTAATCCATAATTGTCTGGCCGCTGGTCAAGTGGGACTTGAGCCAATAAATCTCATCAAACTAATTCGATACGTAGTCCTGGCCGAAGCAGGGAAGAGTCCTTCGGTGCTGGAGCAGCCACCCTTGCGGTTTTTGTTACTTGTGTGTTTGCCAGCCTGTTGTCATTTGTTAACATTTCATTACATTTATTCCACCGGACACAATTGCAAAGTGGATGAATGGATTTGCCGTTTGATGTCGCCAAGAGCGAGGACTCATCCTCGTCCTGCCGGAGTCTATCTCTCGTCCTGTGTGTGTGTGTGTGTGTGCGAGTGCTTATTTGCTCTCAAACCAATTTGTTTTATAATTGAATTTGAAATTGAAGATGACATTCGGTTGCCGATTGTTTGGCGTGTGGTGCAATAGCCACAGGCCACGCCACGCCCAGCCCCGCCTGCCGCTGACCTCTGACCTCAGCTGTCTATGTGTTGTTCAGGTTTTAGGTAATTGTATGCACAGATTTTCGGTCTAAGGGAGTGTGTGTCCTGCTTGACCAAAAATTCAATTATGTATAAAATTTCACAACCATTCTCTGGGATGACTTTCGCAAAAACTCAATTTTCTATTTAATTTGCTTTCAAGTGTCATGGCGGTTTCTGGCTGGTCATAGGTCATATTACCCCCGACAAAGATACGGACACTGGCACCGGGCATATGCGTGTGCACTCCCTGACCTCGAGGTGATTCGCATCTGCAAATATTGTTTGGAACGCCGAGTGGTTTTGGATTTTATTTATGCATCATTTGATTTTGCGGCTATTTCGATTGATTTATTCGCATTACCATTCCATAAATTTTGTATACATATATTTATTTCGGTGTGAAAATGGCAAGCATTTATTTTAATCGGCTTAACAGCTCGCTGAGGTTCAAGGTGAACCCATAACAATTAATGGCATCAAAAGAGCTATAATTGTCATACATTAGGGGCTATTATAATTAAGGGTACTTATTTATTTAGATTTCCCAATTCCTGAAATAAAGTACAACAAGGCATATCATAATTGAAGTATTCACATTTGTCAAAGAATATTATTTAATTTCTATTTAGTAATTTCTATTAGAATTGGAACAATTTATTTTTGGCATATTACTTTACAAAATGTAGACAATCTTTCTTTCTTCTCTTCTTGAAAATTCTATCTGGCATCTTGAATATTTAACATTTAGCTAATTTCAGCATCCAAGAAATTTTAAAAAGATTTTCCAAAACTATTGCAATGACGTCAGGTGCCAGGTATTATTATTACCCAAGTGGGGGGATTCACCAGGGTGTCAGGCCCAAAGGCAAGACTGGGATGATCAAGTTTAGGGAAGAGAGGCGCTACGGGAGGGGCGACGACGCCTCCATAGACGCCTTCCTCTTCCGAACGCCTCCCTCCCCTCCCTCACCTCCTTCTCCCTGTTCAAATCTATCGTTTCCACGTATCTGTAGAAGACGCTCTTCAGCTCATCCCCTGCCTTGCGGATCCTGGAGCCCTCCTCGTTGAACAGCCTGCAGTTCTCGAAGATGAGCTTCACATCCTCAATCGCCTCCTTGGCCTGCCAGTAGTAGTTGTTGTTCAGGCGCCTCAGGATCGTACTCAGGTCCATTGGCCGCTTGATCAACATGTGATAGTTGGGCACATCCATGGGGTTGGAGCCCAGGGGCTTGCGGAAGTGGTAGGAGCAGTGGTTCCGCAAGAGGGCATTCACCACGGTCTTAAGTTCATCCATCACATTGGTCCGGCGCCCTGGCCGATTGTTGGGCGGTACTATCGGCGCCCTAATGATCCCATTCACCGGGGGCAGGCACAGCTCGTTGCTGGGGTTCTTCTTTACCTTTGGTGTGTTTTGAGAAGACATGACTACACAGCTGGGAAGCTCTAGGGATTGGCTGCCGGGCGAAACAATAAATTAATAATATATAAAGCACAGTAAGTTGTTAATAATTATTAAATTATTTAAATTATTTACTCTATTGTATAGCCAACAATTTACAGCTCCGTACAGCTGGGAGTACCGAAGTACAATGAGCTTTGTGATATGATGAGATTCCAAAGTTACTGATATTTGACGTAATAATCGATGGCGGTGTGTTTTAAAATTGGTCAAAGGTTTTGTAATAATATATCCATTGAATATTTTTTGGAATCACGGTGGCAGTTTGGCAGTTAGGGCCATGATAAAATTATATACAGAACATAAAAAAAGGTTATAGAAAATAGCGTTAAAAGTCCCTGAAAAAATAGGTCCTTAAGCAAACTAGAGCTCATTGTACCCATATCTAGTTAGAGTATACCATATAATATCATTCCCAAGGACCTAGTGTTATCGTTTAGATATTAAAGAAAGCAAGTTCGAGAGCAAAACACATAAAATGTTATGCCTGGAACTTATCTTTGAAATCTCGACTATCCATTATGCCCGCAGTTACTTCCAAATGAATAATATAATAAGTTCCTATCTCACCATCGGGCTCAGGCCGAAATTAAAAGCCCATCAAGTGCAGCGTGGAACCAAGGCATCAAGTAGAGCCTGGCCGGAATAGGACTCACCAGCTAGACACCAAATTAGCATACATACCATAAAGCAAATTTGATTTCTATCGGGGAGCAGCCGACACCCTCCGGGCCACAGAATAGAGGCACTCAGCTGTGCACCGAGCACTTAACCCTCTTTTAGCAATAAAATTAACTTTCCATGGGGCTCCGGGATGGATGCAGGGAGTGACTGGCAGCACGTACAAGTCGAACATATAGGAAATTAATGGTTTAAGGCAAAAGTGTTTAACGAAATTGGCCGGGGGATGGGAGCCACACCATACTCGTATACGAGAGTACATATACCATGTAGCCTACTCCAGAGGCAGTAAATCCTGCGACTATCTCTGCATTTCACTTTATTGGCGCATAAAAACCGAAGCAAACCGAAACGAATACCGGAGGATGGCAAAAGGAAAGGCAACCCGGGCAACCCAGATCAGTCTCCGTCCGTCTGAAGTCCGCCCATCCGACCATGGAAGCCGGACGGAGAGAGTGGCGTTGGTTCAATTTGAAAGGGAAGCTGTGCTTAAGAAGGCGTGTAATTGAAACATTCAAAAGACAATTTCCAAGTCTTAGCACAGACACACTTAATGGACGCAAAAGACATGGACAAAGTTAAGAAGTGAAATGCGAAAGAAAAATGCCAGGGATATCGAGGGAAGGGAGCCAGTGCATCCTTGGTGCGTGGCAATCAGGCGTGACTCGGGGGTCAAATGGATTGGCATGGAATATCCTTACGTATATTCCCATCCTCCTTTCCCATAGGTAGACAATGCGTGCGTTAATTAAACAAACAGCCAATAAGATTGATGGCACTTTGATTGAAAAACAATTGATGCAACTGTGCGTACACATTAGCATGATATTGGACGCCTGGACGTCATCAGATGAGGAGCGTGTGGCCCTTATCAGCTGGCTGGCTGCCTGGCTGGCTGGCCAAAAGTTCTGGCGGAGTTGGTGGGTCCAAAGTTCGCATAAATAAAGTCCAATATCAATATAGAGGCACTTGTGTGTATGTGTAAGCTGATTGACAGCATTACAGGGCCCGGGGTCCGTGTCCGTGGTGTTTTAATGGATTTTTGATTTCCACTTGGCACAGGGTTGATGCTGATGCCGGGTGGTGGTTGGACTGTCATTTTTTCGCTTCCTTGTTTATCGCTTATGTAAACAGGCCACATCTAGCAGCGGGACCCCACTTGACGCTGACGCTGAGCTCTGATGGGATGCAGGAAATACAAATCACATTTGAAGCATTTAAACACATAAATATGTATTATATTTCATATAATCGGTGGCGCATACATAGTTCTAATTAATTGTATTGTTTACACATAAAATATTCCGCTATTTACAAACACACTACGCAGGGTATACATAACCGATATTCGAATATTCGTTGACATTTCTGAAGTCCTCTCAGTTCTCAATGCATATTTACTGTATTTGGTTTAATTTCTAGCCAATAAGTGATTTCTTTTTGTTTTTTTTCGAGTGTGGCGTGTGTAAAAATTGGCAGGCAATCCGATGTACGTATAAGTTTTTCCTTTCATTAGCCAAGTGCCGAATTTAACTCCTACTCTAAATACAAATACTTGAGTACACAAAGCATATACATACTTTTCGATTAAATATAAGACTACGTTCTAGATGCACAAAAACTTTTCAACTCCCTACAACTTGGTGCTATAACAATCACAAAATACGGCGTATATATCCTCTACATTATTAGAACCAATAAAACGATGCGATTTAGTGTATATTTTTTGGTTTCCTAATGTGACATCAATGGAAGTGTTAGTTCAGCTTCGTTCCGTTTGTGGTAATAAATAAATAAATATATCACTTGCATTAATTTATGAATAAGTATTGCTTAAAGGGCTATCAACTTGGTCTTGCACTTCTCCGCCTCCCACAGCTCCAGCAGATGATCCCGTGAATTGGGTCCGCGCTCGGGCGGGGTATTCTCGCCGGAGAGACTGGTGGGAGAGAGGACGCCGGTCTGGAAAAGGGACACTTGGTAATACGATTTATAAAGGATATATATCCCTCAAAGAGCTCACCTTGGTGGCTATCTTGCGCGGATCCAGGTTGAGGCCTATGTTCTTGGCCAGCTTGGAGAGCGGACTTGTGAGCTGCTTGAGCTTATTGGCCTCCGGCTGACCCAAGGGCAGGTTGAGATCTCTGCCCAGGCCACTGAAAACGATTGTTACATTTTCAAATTCAAAACACGGCATAGATTTCTACTTAATGGTTTTATTTTGAGCGTTTTTTTGTTTTGTTTGGGTTGGAATTAACCCGAGTGTATGTGGTATATAGAGCAGGCACAAGTATTTCTCGTTTTGTACAATAATACATGCTAATCTTAGGTATTTCATAAAGATAAAGAACACACAGAAAGTAAGCTAAATGAGGGATAATAATACTTGCTTTCACCTTAAATCGGATAAACACATTTACAAACTCTACAAATAAACAGATTGGCTAATTAAAAACACATAAGACTGAAAGCGAAATACTTTGATATCTACAAACAAAGATCACTTGTAGAATACCGACCTGGACACGGCTTTGACTCCCTCTTCCTCCTCAGCCTCGTAAGCCTCCTGGGCCTGCACGCAGATCTGGGGATTGGGGGTGATCGGTCGCAGGGTCGGGGCATTCTCCAGCAAACCCGTGGGCAGGCCCACGTGATCTGTCACCGAGGTAATGGAAATGGTTAGCACATCCTCGCTGGTCTTGAACATGCTGTCCTTCTGCTCCAGCTGCCTGATTTCATCCGAGGAGCTGGGCGACTGCTCCTCCTTCTGGCTGCCCATGACAATGCCCACCGACGGCAGGAAGGCGTTCTCATTGTAGTTCGACTTGTTGTTGTCCAGGGCAATCTCCACATCGGAGTCCACCTCTGGCTCGTACAGGCTGTTGTCGTGCTCGTCGGTGTCCGAGCTGCTGGCGCTATTCGAGTTGCGCTGCTTGCGGCCCAGCGTGAAGACGGCCTTCTCCGCCTCCTGGCCAGCATCGATATCGATATGGTTACCTTGGCCACCCGTCTGCCGCATAACCTGGGGATTAATGGTGGCCGCCAGGTTGCTGGGATGTGCCTGCTGCTGCTGGTCTGCGGACCTTGAGCTGGGCTTCTTGAAAGTCTGACCCAGCTTCGAGAACTGCCCGGCCACATTCGATAGAGCCTTGGAGCTGAACTGCACCAGCTGAGATTCGGAGAGGTTGCGCGGCATGCCCTTGGGCACATCCAGCAGGGGCACCTTGCTCTTCCTGCGCTGCAGCACGCCGCCCGTAATGTATCTTACGTCCGTATTCCCGGCATTGTCCAGGGCAATGCGGAACATCTCAACGATGGAGGTCAGGGACTCGGCCAGCTCCTCCTGCGTCTTGATCACATACGCCATGTTGTTGAAAAAGCGCAAGTGGGCCGAGCGGAACATGTGGAAGTAGCCCTCCTGGTCGTCCACACTGTAGTTGAGGCGCAGGCAGAGATGCGCGGTGGCAGGACCCTGGAACATCTTCGTCTGCTGGTACATGCCCAGCTCGATGAGCCGCACCTGCGGCAGCTGCACCTTCTCGAAGCGCACAATCTTGTCCAGATGCGAATCGTACTCGGCCACAATGTAGCAGTCGTCGGTTAGGAGGAGGATGGAGTCCACCTCGGTTTCGTTGGCATCGCCGGAGCTAGGAAACCAAAGCTACAGGGGATATCTGTGTAGATCGTAGTTAACTTACCTCGGGTCCGCATCGATGAGTCCCCAAGCTCCAACCGGATACTGAGCGGATCCCAGCAGCAGACGTCGGCAATCCTCCACCAGCAACTTGGCATGCTCAGCATTCTCAGTGGCATCGCTCTCGTCCGTGCCCGCCTGCCCACCCAAAGCACTCAGGGACTCGGAGGAGACCTGGTTGCCCAGCATCAGATCAATGGTGGCCTGGCGATAGGAGTCCTTAAAGCGCGCCAAATAATAACTGAAAATGTTCAGAAACCATTAATTATCATCCACGATATCCCCGTCAAGCGATAAATAAGCAGATGTACGAGTGATCGAAACGAATAAGGCTTAAATAAGTATGAGATAAGAGGGTACCTTTTGCGAAATAAGAATCAAAGGGTATGCAACAATCGGAGCAACTAAAAACCGTAAGTGTCTGACTTCGTTTGCTTGGCCATCGACTCCATCAACTGCCCACCTGGTCGCGACGATGGACTCGAGCAACTGGAGCTCTGGCCCGAGCACACCGGGATTGTAATAGCCACGTATCGGTGGTCGTGTGTCGGGCGTTAGGATCTGGAGTATGGTGTCCAGGACCTCGTCCTCGTGCAGCTCATCGGCCGTCAGCAACTGACCCTGCATCAGATCGATGATGCACTGGCGAAACGAGTCGGCAAAGTTTTGTATGAAAAAGCTACGAAGAAGTTCGGCAGGGAATTAGGCAACGATCGAGTGCAACCGGATTAAGTAGTAAAAAATGGTACTGAATTTTTGTTAGGTCTTGGCAGGTTAACCCCTCAGTTTTAGTTTAAAAGTTTAGATAGTTTAGATGGAAGCCATGCATTATTAGTTAAATAAACAAATAAAAGTGATCGAAGAGGATCATATGAGTTTTTGGTAATTAATTGATAGAAATAACAGCTGGTGAGGCACAAGTGCAGGAGATTGATGGCCAAGAAGTCTCAAATATCATTTAGGGGGGCACACAAAAATGCTTAATTAGGGATTAAATCGAAATTGGAAAGTGATTAGAAGGTCAATCAAGATAATGGCAATGGAAATGACACCAACGGGCGGCAAAAAGGTTAACAAATGTTTTGACGAACCGATTGGCCGAGTTCATGCCGTCCTTCATCATGCCACTGATTTTGCGCTCGCCAGTTCTGGTATAGTCCCCCTGTAAATTGTATAAATTAAGTTATTAATCCTATTTCTTTATAGATTTTTCTTCCAAGTACCTTCAAGGCATTGGTGCCCGCATACTGTCTGCTAATGATATCCCCATTGTTGGCCCACAGAGCCATAAACGGGGACTTTAGTTGCTCGGGAATGGGACTGTAGGGCGGCGAGAGGCCCAATTTAACGAGCTGAGATTCAAGCACCGCCTTGCCAATGGCCGTTTGTACGACATTGGTGCGATCCAGGCAGTCCATGCAGTTCACCCGAAACACTGACTTTTGATTGCAGATCATGCCCCGCTGATCTCGCCAGTGGAAACCCATGGCGCCCGCTTCAGGACCCACGGCATCAATCAGAGCGGAGACGTTCTCGAAGCGCATGCCGCGACTGTGATAATTAAGGAGAAAGTATTAGTTGGGGAATATTATTTAGTACTTGCTACTCCTTACCAGTAATCATGAAAATCAAAGGTTACGTATATTATCAGCTCGTTGTTGTACTTGATCACATGATCAGCATAGGTATCCCCAATCAGCTTCTCCTTCCCGCTCTGCTCCACCAGATTGACAATGCAGACGCGCTCGTAAATCTCAAGTTCCTTGGTGAAGTGAAGCTCAAAGGCTTGCTGGGTTTCAGCCACTCCGCGATCGAGACGTGGTGGGGGGCGATACTTATAGCCAGGTTGGCTCCAATAGATGGGCACAGAGCCACGCACTTGAGTGAAGGACAATTGGTGGTGGCGAAAGGAGAGTATTTGCTCCGTTTCCACATAGTTGGCACAGTTGCCTTTCTCATCCACGCCACGTCGCTTATAGCTGGGAAAGTAAATTAAAGAAAGATTAAATATATATGAAAAATGGTTTAGTTAAACATTATTACCGAGTTCCCGCTCTATGCCGCGATCTTCGCGAGACCAAGGCCAGGGTAAAGCACTCGTTGCCAATGACACAAGGCTCGACTTGCACAAATCCTTGAATGACGGGCAATATCCAGGTTTTGTCCTGCCAAAAGATAGTGTAAATATCTTATATAAAATATATTTTTTCAAGTTACTCACATTCATCTGAAGTATGTCCCGTATCATGTGCTTGTTCCAAAAGAATCTCTCATCCGGCTGCTGCTGCTGCTGGTTCTCCTCCAACTTGGCCACATGGCGCTGCAGATTGTTGGTTATATCGCAATCGAAACTAAAGTAGAAGCTGTCCGTCTCGTCAAATATCTTGTGCAGTTCCTCCGTAATGCGACGCTCGATGTGTTTGGGTTCTCTTATGCCCACCGAGGATTTGACCTGCTTGGTGGCCAGATTAGCCGCCTGCTGGGTGGTGTTCTTGATGGTGTTCCCGGCAAACTTGACGGCGCCCCAAGTCTTGTTCATGCCCTCGAATAGTTTTGTGCTTTTTGAGGATCCCCCACCGGCGCCACCGCCACCGCCAGATGAAGCGCTGGCATTGTTGTTGTTCGAGATGGAGGCGCTGTGAGTGGGCGTGGACTGGTTGCTCCTGGTTTTGAACAAGTTATAATCATTATTAAAGGAATATAGTAATTTATTAAACTCACTTGGTATGCTTGGTGCAGTTGGACAGCTCGGTATCCGGCTCCTCGGCACTCAGTATGCATATGGACTTGATCTTGTACACCAAGTGGGGTGGATATAGTACACCTACTGGGGTGGCCTCCTTCACCACCACCAAATGGGGCTCATAGACATTGGGTAGGGAGATAACGCCCACAATTCCGTGCGTCACGCCAATGCATTCGATGTCGTCCACGGAGCTAAGGTCCCATCCTGGAAAAAAGAGATTGTATTACATTAATTATTTGGATTTAGAATTATCCTGTACTATTTTCCTGTAGTCTATTTTTAACGATACCTTTCTCGGCAATTATTGGCCTTTATTTGATTAGCATTACGCCCCCTAAATCAGACAATCACTGGCAAGCAAGCAAATAAGTGGCGTAAATAGCCATTAATATTGACCGCCGACTAACGATGGTTGCCTTTCAGGTCTGTAATTTCAGGTTACATATTTGCAGCTGGATACCGTTGCGTGTGCTCACTCGGGTTTACTGCCGCTCATTAGGGACCACCCAACGTCCACCCCACTCTCCACCTAAATGCCACCTAAAACCCGCTATGTGAAATGCCACTTTACGTGCCACCTTCTTACGTGCATCCTTGGGAATCCTTTTAGATGCACATGAGAGCTCGTCGACGGCGGCACGATTCCAAAGTTGCTTTAAACTCTTTAAATTGTGCAGCTGCGACTCTTCTGCCCTTATCTCCTAAGAGACTGTCGGGTTTATCTGTGGAAGATAACACCCCAACCGGGCTAGAAAATATATGGCTAGCTTCCGTTGGCTGTAAAATCGATAATAATGTGTTAGCCCCTTAAAAATTAGTCAACTTTGCATTGTGCGAACGAAATACAAATATTGATGGGCGGCAGCAGCTGCGATGACCTTGGTCAAAGATTTATGGGCTGCTCACAGGGGTCAGGGGTCACACGGCGGATGAGTCACGGAATAGAATACAAGATTCCTGTGGAATCGGAACTAGTGTAAATGTCCGATTACATTTAAAGGCGTCACGTTGCGTGCCTGGGAAACGGATCAACATTTAATTGCTCCCCCTCAGTAAACAAGCAATTAGCGGTGGCGAGTCCTTGTTGATTGCTTGTAGTTTATTCTACTGACGGTATTTATAGAGCCCCCAGGCTGTCAATTAAATAGGTGATATTACTTTACTAACGCCTCGGTTTCATGAACTTTAATGGGAGTGAAGAACTTGTTTTGTACATGGACAATCTGCTACAAGAGATTGTTCATTTAAAAGAATTAAGAATATCTTGCATGCTAAATCGATTTATACGCATCCAAAAGGTTCTACCTAAAAAATGTAATGTAAAAAATACCACTATGAAAATTATTCCGTTAAATTCCAAAGTGAATCTACGTAGATACAATGTAAACTTAATGCGCAATATCCATAAGATAAGTCGTTAGAAACTGTGACCTTGCTCACGAGGAACTGAATTAATGATTCAACTGCTGAGTTTGCAGGAAACTTGTTTGCGGGGTTAATCATCATGCATTAATCATTCATCTAAGATTCAGAATCCTTGAAATACACACAGAAACCACAAAGTACACCCACAAATGACCCCTTCTATTGCAGACCCTTTAAAGGTCAATTTTCAGCTAATTTCGCAGATGAATCATTTCTGTGAATAAGTTCGTTGAACCTATCAAGGCCAGATATTAATTGAACAAAGCTTTCACTCAAAATGATTCACTTGATTACATTGTTTTGGAATTAACAATTCTTACCTGCTTTTATTGCGAACTCTGAAGTCTTGCGATGCCACCACAAACTCTTGTCCCGCTTCACGAATATGTAATGCGAATCCGTCTGAAACACCTCCATGCTGGCCCTTATTTTTGGTTTATTTTCTTTGCGACATTACACTTATTTTAATAGTTTTACATTGAGTATCTTTTGTTGAGGCACAATTTTTCTTTCGAGATGTAAACAGCTGACGGTGTCCAGCGTGCCCGCAACAATAACGATTCAAAACACCATCCAGCCAATCTTAAACTACCATTTCGGTAATATCGGCAGCTGGTCACACTTAAGTCGCTCATAAAAAAGGTGAATAACTTGGATGGAAAGGTGGCAAGCATTGCTATACGAAACCGACAAAGTACGAGACCGTGTCAAATGCCATTTATACATCCAGGTATACATGTAAAAACAATGTAAGTGTGTGTACAATTCTCCCTTACAAAATTGTATAATGTAAAACCATGTGACGCTATATATTATCGATCTAGATTGGAATCGGAACTGTTCAAACTGTTTTTTTTTTTGATAATTTAAATATTTAAAGATTTTTACATAGCAGCAGCAGTGAAAATGCCTTTTTAATCCCAGAAAGTACATAAATTCTAGAACACAATCATCAGACGAGTAGATCTAGTCATGTTCATTAGCATTTAAGGCGTTTTAGTAAAGCAAGGCCTATTCTCTTATTTTCTGAAGATTATAAGAAAACTTAAGTTTATAATAATAATAATGGTCAGTTCAATCCAAACTCTAAGAAGAAGCATACAAAATTAAAATGGGTCCTTATTAATTTATGGGTCCGATTAAAAACATATTTGTAATAAGGTCTTATTTATATAAAGGAAATGATTAAATTGAATTAATATAAACAATTTTTCTCTAAATACATGTACATATTTCTGTACACTTGTTTCGATCAATGACAATGGCCGAAATTGAATATTTCCGATACGCTGGGTCTATAATTTCTTAAAATCCTTCAATACCTATCTTGACTCGATAAAAATTGTAATATCCTTCATAAAGGCAGACATTTTCAATAAGCTTCCATCGCTGATATTTTGAACTACTCCCACAAAATAACATCTTTAAGGATGGGAAATCAAGTGGCTGTGATAATAACGACGTTATCGTTTATTTATGAACTTGAATCATTATCATCAATCAATGTTTTCCCGGCTTAGTCTGCGGATGGTTGGAGGCGATAAGGGAACTCGTTAAACGGGTTGAAGCCACCATTTTGGTGAGAATGAAAAATCGATAGCAAGTCCTTGAGACCATTACAAGATGTTTCGCAAAAATCATATTTCATCGGCCGCATTCCCAAGCAATTTGTGTGAGGTAAAAATAGTCTTTTAATAAAGTAAAGAGCGTTAAAAATATACAAATCAATTTGAGAGATATGCAGATCCGGGTCTAATAAATTAGATAGAGGAAAGGCGGGGCTGGCGTTGCGCATTTATGACAAATGTTGTGCGGCTTGATGTGAAAACGATGTAGACACGTTTTTATGGACAGACTCTCGCTCCTTTTGAACTCCACTTATTCCGGCAGGGATGAAGGCACGACACGCGGACGAGGCCACGGCTGAGATGCTGACGAGCGGCGCTCAGCATCTCGCAGTTAATTACTGTAAGTGGCCCGGCCCGGCCAATAGTTGCTAGTGGGCTGATGTCCTGCACCTGCCGCCCCGGAACACGGCTGTCTTGCACGGAATCGGACAGTCAGGCGCAGCGTCAAGGCAAAGGCAAATCAAACGCCCTGCCATAAAGCTAAGCCTGCTCATCATTCACGCAATCCATTCATAAAAAAGATATATGACACAGTCACGCAGGAAATACGGCAAGTGCTGTGCTTCAAATTGAATTGCAAACAAGCTAATCGATCCTCGGGGATGGAGAGGCCGGGCGCGGACCAGGACACGCGCTCCGAGGTCCTGCTGCCGGGTGCTTGGGGAATATGAATTTATATCTTTTAATCTGCAACAGCAGCAATGACTGCTACGCCCTGCATCCTACTCCCTGCTCTCTGCTCTACGATTCCTGGTGTCTGGTCCTGGCAAAAATAAAAGTGAAATTAAGGACGCAGGACATATTTCAACAAAGCGGCAAAGCCGGATCTGACTGCAGCCAGGTACTGTTTATTGTCAATGTCAAGTGGGCCTTCGGGGGTGGCGGTGAGCGGTGAGTCCTGCCACATGGGGTGGATGCGCTCTGACTGACGTCCTTGTAATTGCATTAAAATGCAATTCGAATTGCCGGTCGACCGCCGATTCCGACTTTTCCCAGGCCACTCTCGCCTGCCAGTTGCCTTGTCCTCCGGCTCGATGAGTGCCCTCGAGTGTAGGTGTCATCGGCATCCTACCTGTCCCTACCTCCCAGGAGCTGCGTAAACTGTATTGAAAGCTGCCTTCAACGCATTTCACCAATCCCTTACGATTGAGGCGAGTGACCGAGAACACATTGAGAGACAGTTTTGGAGAGCTAAGGGAATTTATTGTCTTGCTCAATTAAAATACTTTGAAGGTTAAGAAAATAACTACAGAATTTTATATTCTATGTTGTATAGATCACTTTTTTATAATGTTATAAGCATAGGTAATTTTATATTTTTTCACTAAAAAAACACACTTTCTAAAAGGGAAATTAAATAAAACTATTCTACAATAAATAAACTCTAATTGTAGTACACATTTTATTACCAAAATCCTCACGGTCAGTTGCAGCCCCTGGAAAACCTTTTCCCAAGGCTTTCCCATTGCATTTGTGTCGCTTTTATTTGAGTAGCATCTGCCGATCTGAATCACTCCTGGGATCAAGTGTTATCTCCTGAGAAAGTATCGGCACTTGCCACCAGCTGGAAGGGAACAGGAGCCACCTTACCATCGCCCAACCCAACCCCCTTTTTCCGGTCAAACACACTCAACGCCGATACAAGCGGATAACAATTATATTAAACAGCAGGCAAAACAACATTCGACACAGGATTTGTAACAGGATACGCGTGTAACCACGAAGCCGAGAGTCGTCGGCGAACAGCAGCAATCGCAACAACAGCGACAAAACACCCTTTCAATTAAATATTTGAAAACAACATTCGGCAATTATACAATTGACACCAGTCGTGGGGTGGCGGTGGTTGAGTGCCCCTCCCCGGGAATCCTGGCGTTCAGGACACGACTTCATCAATTTGAAATGTTGGCAAACGCGTGACTCGAAGGCACGCGCGTCATTTGCCGGCGGGTTCGGGGATCTCTCGAGGCCGCAGGGATTTGAATAGGCGGCGGAGGCAGGCTCATAAACAACATCAACAACAAGGACAAGTTGTGCGCGTTCGGCATTAGTCAACGCCGTGAACCTGCCACCCCCCAGAACGCCCATTTTCACGTCCGCCCTACGAGATGTCGTACAATGCCTCCTTTCTACATACATTTGTCGGTGGGTTCAGCTCTTTTTATTGCCGCCCCCATTCGTTTGTCGTTTACTTTTACGGCCAGACATTTGTTTGGCCAGAGAAATCAGTGGATATTCAGGGCACCCGGCCCTGAGGTTTAGATATTTTAATATGCATTTGGGGGAAATTTGGCCGGTTCAGGCCATCCAAATGAGGTTCTTTTTATTTCAATTTGCCAGCGGATTTCCCTCAAAAATGCGTGAACATTTGAGGCCCAGTCCGTCAGCCTGTTGAAGTGATTGCTACAATGCTGTCCAGTTTCCTTTGCATTATTTATGTGGCAGCTCCGAGTTTTGACTGGCTCCGGACAGGCGGAAGAAAAATTACGCAGAAATCAAAACTTACCCCGAAGACCACTTACAGAGGGCCCGAGTCGGAGTCCGAGTGCGAGTCTGAATAGAATGATTCAATTGCCAAGGGCCCTGAGGCCCAAAATGATAAAAAAGAGAAGTTTCCGGAACAGAGAAAGAAATCAGTAAAAGAAATTCTCAATTTCAGAATATCTTAGCTTTTATTTAAACAAATGTTTCCTAAATGAAAATTGCTTCAAAATTATCATAAAACTATTTGAAATTAAATTTATATATGAATAAGTATTTACTTGAAGAACAAAATACATTAAAATAATGTTGCTCCTTAAAAGAATATATCCTTGATTGTCAGTGTCTCCTTTGGCCAATATAATATGCAAATGCTATGCCTGTGAAATGGACAACTGGGAACTGGGCTCGAAACGAGGCGTGTTTCTAAGTTGGTCAGCAAATGAAATGAGAGTCGAGTTATGTAAGTGGCAAGCTTGAGCAATTTGAATACCTGAAAGGAAAAGGAGGACGAGGAGGAGGAGCCGTCTTAAACGGACACTGGAGACCTGACATTGGTATACCTTTGACCTAGCTTAATTGGTGTTCACCGACCATCTTCATCCTACCTTTAAGTCTGACACATCCTAGAAGGGAGCGAGTAATTAATGCTCGCCATTGATTTCCGGCGCACAATAAACGACAAGCGGGGCAATTTTCACGCCATAACTCTAATGGAATTCAACATAAATTTTCCAGACTTTTCAATATTTTATTAGCCTTTTTGGACGGAGCGTGGCCATAAAATTGAAATGTTTTCGACCGGAGTCGAGCCCTGGCAGCACGTCAAAGTCAGAGGGGTTTGTTTTTCGTTTTTATAGAGCTTCATTGGTCGGTTATAAATTTGTGTGTTTGCCAATAAATACCAAAATAATTTTACCAGAGCCGTCCGTAGGTAGCCAGGTCAAACCATACTGTTGACACTTGTGGGTTGGGCAGGTGAGTGTTGTAATAAAAAAAGGGATCAGAACCACCCCGAATCCGATTCAATGCTGACCACCGAGTCGAGAGCTCCGTCCTGGCACTTTACACAATTTTTATTTGCTGTTGATGTGATTTTGCACTCAATTGAAAAGAAACTCGATTAAACTTTCATGTAAAATTGCATGGGAAAACGGTAACATGACTTACCACTCCTCGAACATTGACTTTTTACTGAAAAGTCATCAGTCTCTTGAAGTGCGGATGATCTGTTACTGTCATCGCTATTGATTCTGTCTGTTTGATTGGTTGTTACTAATAGGAGTATTATAACTTTAAAAAGTATACTTTTCTTATCAATTCTTTTCCATTTTCTTTGACCTTAATTTACACTTTGAAAACGTTGAGACATTCTATTATTTCTCTCATCCCCTTAACTACACTTATAGCTTGTTATAAAAAATTACGTGATTTAAAAACTGTGTAAGTTTTTTTCAACTTTTTCCCCCTTTTGCCACTGTCACAGCCCGCTAATTCTGTCATTGATAAGGGTTGGGATACCATTTGAAATGACAGCTAACATAACTTGGCTTTAGCATATTGTTTGTAAGATTTAGACCCGAAATTATTTCTGATTACAGTCTCAGATGTACTTTGATAGGGATTTTTACTTTAATTTAGAAGATTCCCAACCAATTATGATACCATCTAAATCGATATGTGACCCTTCTATAACAAAAATAAATTGAGGAATACGGCCTCTGAACTGGACAAGCTAATGACAAGTTTAATCATTAGTTTTCAACGCAAATGAACTGGAGGCAGCCATTAGAGTGCTGTTAGTTCTCTACTTTACACAACTATGGTAACCATAATAGCAACAAAAGAAAAAGAAAATTAAAACAAATTCAATTGAATTTAATATTAAAAATATACAGAACATAAAAGCTCAATATTCATTAAATTCGTTCCAAACCTTTCTTCAGAAAGAAAGGAATTATTATGATTTAGACGGATTAGTAGTTTGTTTTGGATTAAATATAAATTGCTATATTAAAATAGGTGTATCCTCAACATTTTTTTTACAAAGAAGTTACAATTTTGATTATAATTACTTATGTTATATTTTAGGATACATTTTGGTGGCTCATAGAACTTAATTTAACCCACTTCTCCTTAAAAATGTAAACTAAATATTTGATTTGAATATTAATAGCATTTGATAAGTAAAAGTAATAACCCTATTCATTTGCAAGCTACCAGTAAATATGACCGTATATATTTCCATTTATTTATTCATTTATTTTAATATTTTATATTTCTGTGAACAGGGCAAATTACCTCTCCTTTGCTGGCCTTTACTCCTAATTGGCTTGTAATATTTTGCAAAAATATATACTAGATATATAATGAAGTTACTTCCCTTGGCATATGTCGGTTTCAGTGCCATTGTTATGACCGCAGTTGTTTCATGCGGTGAAAACGGGGGTTCAGCGGTAAGGCAGAGTGATTAGCGCACTCCATTTACTCCATTTTTAAACTCATTTAGTGCAGCGTTTTTAATAGCCGGCCGTACAGAGAGAGAGAGAGGGAGCGAAAGGGAGACGGCTAATGACAGTTGGCCGCCTTTGTTTGCCAACAGCAGAACAATGGCCGCCCAGTTTTTGTTTTTCTTTTTTTTTTCTACCTTTATAACCGCGCTCATATTGCGGCAAACAAGCTCGTACGTTAGCCGAAATTGCTTTCTTTATGACGTTTTTATGACTGCCGTGTGCAGGCTGACAGTTTTGGCAGGGGATAGCCATAATTAGGGAACCCCCGCGGAACACATACTCGGCTATGTGTGTACCTGTAGTTGGCGATAGCGACTCATATTTAATTTAACTGTCCCCCCGATGGCCACTAATTATTTGCTGTCACTAAGAGCATTGTGCATCTAAAAACTAGCTGAATAGTTGACGGAATGACTGACTGGCTGACAGACAGCGAACTGTCCAACTTGTTGTCAACTCTTTTGTGGCCTTAACTCGAAAATTGCCTAAGAGCGAGAGCAATGGCGAAAATGATGAAAAACTAATTTGAAAAATGTGCTTAGCTTTGGGGCTGTGCTTCGGTGCTGTAATGGTCGCCTCAGTCCATCCGTCGGCGGGCTTAAATCCTTTTCAATCTTGCCATAATCCAAATTGACACGTACATGTGCAGCCGTAGCATAAGGCCTTCACCCGGAGTCCTGGCACTCGCATCCGTAGTATCTGTATCCGTAGCCGGAGCTGGCGCCTGTCTTGTTGACCAACCGCATTCTGTTCGGACTGTTCGTTTGTATTTTTCATACTCGCATCCACTTTTTGACTGACACACGCCCGGCCAGCCCCCGGTCACTTCCAATTTGGTTTTTCTTTTTCGGGGGATTTTCGACCGAAAACTTTGGCTGCACTTCGGCCTGCCATTGTGTCCAGTTATCCAGTTATCCAGGAATCCAGGACTCGACCCCATTTCCGCCGGAGGCCCGAAGTCGTTTCATGTTGTATTACACTAAGTGGACACAAATAGATTGTTGTTCGGCCTCCGTCCAATATCTGTCCGCAAGTTTGCTCAATAATCAATCAAACCTGCGACTTGGAGACTGGAACCCGAGACCTGGAACCCCGGGCAGCCAATTAGAGGCTAACCCACATGCAATGCCACACAATCGATGGGGCCAAGGATTCAAACTGGAGCTGGGGCAGGAGGAGGACTCGGAGCTGGGGTTGGGCACAATCATCCTCATTACATACGGATTTTGATTCATTCGTTGGCGCTGGCCGCTGGCCACAAAGAAATAAACCCGAGATTGTCCAATTAAACGCAATTTATACGGATTTCCAAGTAGCCCAGTTTCAGTTTTAGATTGAGAGCACACACTCGAAGAAAATTAAGTTGAGTTAAAGCTTCGATGCAAGAGTTTATATAGATTTATATTTAAAATAATATTTAGCGATGAAACCCATACAATAAAATCACTCTTTAAGTGTTAAGATGTCAGTGTTAAAGTAAGTAAAATCTTAAAAAACCATCTGGAATTAATATATAAATTCAACCTTGCCATTTTTTTTTTTCAGGTGCATCCCCATCCGCAAGCCCGGCAGCGGCAAAACTGCAAATTAAAAAGGTGTCTCTGCTGAAGTTCAAATAAACAGCCTTTGATCGCCGGCGTCTGGTCTGCAACTTTGTTGGGGCGCCGTCTTTCAACTCTTTTGGCCGAAAATCGTTTACTTCCGCACAGGCGAGGCGGGTCGAGAGCAGCGACCACCAACGGCCAACATGTAGGAGTCAGGAAGGTCCGCGTCGGGACGGGACTCGGTGCTAATGTGACAGCGGCAACACTTTGGAGGCGGCCCGGAGGAAGATGGCCCTAACCATTGGGCTACCTGTTCGGCGGCGCCTGTTTGTTTTGCTTTCAACGCAAAACACGTAATATATTTATAATGAACGGCCCCGGGATATTCGCCAGCTAATTGTTGTTAGTTTTTCATGGGTCGAGCATATGGCTGATTTTTGTTGTGTTTTTTATTTTTGGGTAGCCCCATCATTAGCACGTCACAAGATATCCGGCCAAGGCTGCAGGTTCCTATTAGAACTGGTCTACGCTATCCAACCCCCCTGTACCTGTCAATAACCGCCTATAAATCATCTTCAGTGGATGGTTTCTAATAGTTAAGGGTTGTAACCTTACCATTTAACAGCGGATCTCGACCGAAAAGACAAAGGAAACACCCCTCACATCAGATTTCCTTTGTTTTGGGGGAGTTTTCGTGCTATAAAGGAATTACTTTGAGTTATGAAAACTAAGAAGAAGGCTCTTGCAGTAGGATTGTTTGAAAACGAATAATATTATTGATTATTACATTTAACGTTAAATATTTCGTTGATTCTGTTTGACAAAAAAATAAATATTAATATATTTTAGAGACGGATCTACTTCCATCATTTCTTCCCATTTTTACAAACCTAAGAAATAAAAGTTTTAAACCCTTCTAATAAAAATAAAACGCTCACTTTCGATTTATATTCTTTGATTTCGTAATGTGTTTATTTCCATTGCTCTTTCTGTTTACTTTCCAATGATCATACATGTATTTAGGGTTCATAATTTATAATACTAGGTAATGCCATTTGACTTAAGCCTAGAGACAGATACATATTACAATTACAATACATTACAATCCGTATATAATTTTGCGTATTAAATATATTATTACTAGGTGTGGCTTCCAAGCTCACTGCGACACCTTGAGATGCGTTCTGCCTTCGGTCCAACTGTCGAACAACAACTAATATATTCTAAATGCAGCGCTACGAAACACAAAACGGAGATTCGCAATTCTACACGAACTTAAAGCGCCGATCCAGGTGCATCGCCACGTCCTGGCATCCGTTGGGCAAGCGTCTCTACAGAGTAAAGCTAGGTATTTACAGTGGGGTCTGCCTCGACTGCCCCCCTTCATTCATTCCATCCTATGTACAGTGCGAATAGTCTTCTGTCCGAGCGTCCACTGTCCGTGCCCTCGAACTATGTACAAAGCGAAGTGTATCACAAATAAACCAACAGCCGCCGATGGCTTGCTCTCGCTCTCGCTGCTTTTGGCGCTCCGATTAGCAGCCCGCCGCATGCGACGCCTCTGCCCAGGGCTGTAGGCCATGCAGAGCCGCCAGAGGCGCTCCATTCACGCCCCCCTGCGAGCTCAGGGGCGGCGCTGGGGGTGCAAAGCCCTTGCTGATGGCCTCCGCCTGCAGGGAGAGCATCAGCCGGTTGGCCGCCTGCCGCTCCGCTTCGCGCTCCTCGGCTGTTTGGCGTCTGGAAAATTAAAAGAAAAATAGATCTTGTAAGTATTTTTGTATAGAAATATTTATTATAAATATTAATATAATTATAGATGCTAATTATTATATTTATGTAATACCAACACTTTGAGATCTTACTAAAGTTATATTTAAAAGTATGATAACTTTAAACTCGTCTAAATTAATTTTGAGGTTTAATTTGATATTATTTGGTAGGGAAAAAGGAAGTTACACTGTGAAATTAACGAATCAAAGTACCCCCTCTCCCTTAACTTTTATTAAAGACACCTCAGACTTAATATCATATATTAGAGTAACTTCTTTAATAAACCCTTCGAGTAACGAGACCAATCACACCCTAATCGATGAGGATGATGACATTTAACCTTATCTGGCAAATAGTATCGCTTAATGTACATATTCATTATGGAAAACCAATTTGCCAGAAACTCATTTCGAGTCGGGTTGGGGTTGGGTACCGAATATACAGAAGCTCATCAAGTCATTATGTGGGCGGGCTATTAAGACCATTTAAAACTAATCAAATCAAATATGCTGACTGCACACACAAGCCGATCGATTGTGCGATTCTGCCCGTGTGCTTTTGTGGAAAATTAATTTCGTGCCGAGCTGGAGCTGCGTGAAATTGCATTTTAAATGTTTGGCGCTTAAAAGGGATTTGTTTGGCCCAACCAAACCCCCCCAAAACCCCCCGTCCTTTGCTGACTCTGGCCCTGGCATCTGATAAATAATTCAGTCGGAAATCGCACTGCAGTTGCATGTCATCCCTGCCCCGCGTTTGCGCAGCATTTTGCTCTAATTGTGGCATGGACTCTCTGCCACCACCATGAGTTCCGGTTCCATTGCCAGCTCCATCCACCCCCGCCAGGACTAGGGGTTGGTTGGCTTGTGCGCCATCTTGAATATTTCATGAGCTAATGAAGTTCTTATGTTGCCGGCTAAAGAGTTGCTCGCATTATGGCCACAACTAGGCAGGGCCGGCACATGGCAGACACACATATATCATAATTATTGCTTAACATGCTTTCATTACGGTTTTCATCAGCAATGTCATCGTTCAAACTACAGTTTCATAACTAGTCGGGCGCACCTATTAAAAATGCATTAGCCGGGGTATTTAGTTCAAAGTTTTGGGCCCACAAATTGGAATAACTAATGTGGGTGTGGACTAGGGTTTCAGTGAAGGATGAACCATATAAAGAATTATGAGAAACGGTTTTAGTAATCAATTAAGGAGAATAATATAGAATTTATATATAAAGAGTCAGCGGAGAATAAAGAATTACACAGATTCTGATTTATTCAAGAATATAATTAAATTTAAGATAAGAATATCTCAATTAAATTAATACACATAATTCTATAATTGTTTCAGAGCTTAATATTGTTTCATTTAAATAATCAAGCACCAATTTCTCATCTCCAAATTGAATTCATGAATTAATATGGTCTAGGAGTGAAATATATATCCAATTCATTGCTTTCCTGCTCCCCCACAGCTTGTTTAACAATTCAATTGTCTGTTTTGGCCGGGAAGTGAGTTATTATACGCCAAGCACATTGCTTTTACTTTTTCACCTTTGCGCCATCAAGCCGGCTTTATCGGGCAACATTTTTACCAGCTACCAACCGCATAAAAAATTCAACGAAAATTGATTAAAAACTCCAAAACGGCAAGGCAAACGAAAGTGGCCTCGCCGCGAGTCCAAGTGTGTGTTGGCTTAATTCGCTCTCGGGGACTGGGAGACACGATTGTAATTTATCTTCAGTCACGGAGCGGGGGGAAATGTAACAAACGCTTTACAAATGTTAAATGTTGGTCTCTTGGCGCCATCGCGTTGATGTGGAAAGTTTCTGTTGCCATCCCCCGATAAGTAATGGCCGGGCATTAGCCTAAAATGCTTATTAAAGCGCGGCCCATAAATTTCCCAAGCTCCCCTCTGACCAGGCTCAAACTGTCGCCAACTCGCTGCTGCAGCTGCTGTTTAAGGCCATGTCCTGGTAATTAAAATCATTTCACACACTACACGCAAACGACCAGCCCCAAAAAGGTCCTGTGGTAATTATCTCTCAAGACATAACAATTTAGCCAGGCCATTAATTGAGTGCTCAAGGAGCTTTTTGGCCAAGATCCCAAGGGATGGGCCTGGGACTGGCCCCAAACTTCTCAAGACACGTGCCGACGGACGGACGGACCGAGCAAGATTACAAGTTAATTTACAAATGGCTCTCGCCATTGTAATTAATTTTATTTGATTTTTCGGCTCTCGCCCGCAAAAACTTTGCTTTCAGTCAAATTGATTTTTGCTCTGCGGTCAAAGTTTCTTCTGGCGTGTGTGTGTGAATTTTTAATTAGCCAGCTTTCGGCAGCCGGAAAAGTTTTGCATATGCCAGGCAATTAATATGAAGTACTCCTCGTACTCCCCAAGAAAAGATGTGGGTCCTGGGATGATGAATGGGCGTGTAATTAAAAAGGGTTTAGCGGCAGCTTGATTTATGGCTGCGAAACTAATTGAATTATGTACCCGGCGAGGAGGTGAAGAAACCCAGACAAAAGTCAGACTTCTCCATTTGTTTTTCCGGACCCAAAAAAACGGTGCCACGGGGACCCAACGCCCGGAAGTATGCAGCAAATCGCCGGCGATTTTTCTTTTCTCTTCTCTTCTCTGTATCTGTATCTGCCTTCTGTCTGTATCTGCGTTTGTTGATTGCTTCTCTTTTATTATATTTTTTTTGCTAAGCACATTGTCAGACAGTGACAGGAAACAAGAGTTCATTCATTTGGCCGCGCAATTCGTTATTAATTATGGATGTCCCGTTTTTGTTAACAACTTCAATGGCAGACATTGTTATAAGTGTGTACACAAATTGGGAAATAACTTTCCACCCCTAAGTAGGAAAACAAAAACCAAATTAAGTTGCAGAAAACATTTAGATAAACTCCCCTAGGTAGACAAAGACATACGATACACAATTTCTGATGTCGCAAACGAGTTAGTATTTATTGGGAATTGCCAGGGAAACTACTTTTATGCAATCTTTATACGTTGGGTAATGGGCGCCTAGCACATAGCACATACGCCATGTTGGACAGGGCTAATTATTCAAATTACCGGCAAATGCAGCGCCGTGTGCATTAAGGCAATTATGTGAGCACATTACACATAGCCTGGATATTTACGAGTTATGCTGACTCGTAATCATGGCATAATGTGCCATTGCCATTTCACTTAACCGCAAACGAGCCGTGGCCGAGAGGCAGTTGCCGTTAACAAAATTGCGTTTTACATCATTAATTTTTACGATCTGGAATAGGCCCAAAATGGCTGATAAGCCGAGAGGACTGAGTGGAGGACTGGTGCGTTGCCGGGCTCTAAAAATGCCGCCGCCGCCTGCTAAGCGGCAATTAACGCGTCTTAAGCGACGTCCCTCCTGCTTTCCCACCGCCTCTGCCTCTGCTCCGCTGGGAAATGTTGGAAACTTTGTCCATTTAGAGCCGCCATTTGCCATCATCGTCGGTCGTCGGTAATCGCTTATGAATAGAAAGACTATCCAAATGCGCCGGCTCAAATTATTTCATATCCAAATACTTTTAGTTGGGAGTAATAAAGTAGAAAACAATTAGCTGCACGCAATCTAGCCCTCCACGCATCAATGCCTCGGATAATTGGTAATATACATATGAGTTTTGGTTCCAAAATAAATTGTCATTTGCATGCCGAATGTGAGTACATTTTGGGAACATAAATCAGAGTTATAATTGCCATATGACAGCTAGTTACATTGGCGTGCTAAGTGAAAGCTTCTGACTAAACTTCTGTCTAACTGACAGGATATACTAAACTAGTTATATTAATAGAGGCAGTAAACTATGTTTAATGATAAACTTAAAGAAATAAATAAGTCACTAACATAGTACGAATTTAGTATAGATTTAAACTAATTAAAATAGGGCCTGGAATACAGAACCTATTTGAAAAAACTGTAGATAACTTAATTTTTTAAATAATTTAAATAGTTAATTTACATTTCTTTTATCCCCCTTCTATCTGCTATTTATTTAATGTTATAACTCTGTGACTTTCATACCAATGGTTAGCTGGAAAAAGTTAATACTATATAAACAAAGACTTGCCAATTAGCTTGTTGTGGTTACAAAATGCAACTACCCCCCAGTAAGCCTTGTAAGTACACACTCCACCTATCCTGGGGGCTGCTTATTGTGTGTTGCTCGTTTAATGTGCTCATGAATATTGTATAAGCCATTTACTCCCCGCTTATACACGTCGGCATATTGTGGCCCTATTTCCTAGTTGGGGTATATCGAAATTAGCACATTCTTTGTGGCAACCAAGTGCTGGAATTATTTTATATTTGAGACTTTGTTGGGACTAAAGAGGTTACTTCACTACGAGTACTAGACAAAAATAGTGTACTTTTATAACAAATAAGATAGATTTAATTTCTGTAGATATTCTAAATATTATCTTCATATTTCTTAATGAATAACAACTACATATATTTCAAAACTATACATTTACAAAAGCAACTTCAATATATATTTATTTAATTTTGTTTCCTTTTCCTTCAGTTAACCACCAGACAAGCACTTGTAGAGTACTCCTGCTTCGGTTATCCCTGCTCCTGCCTTTTTAATATTCCTTCTTTTTAACAAAAGCCTTTTGTGCATATTGTAGTTTAAAACGGCACATAAAAAACCGAAAAGCGGGGAGCGCATAGAAGAGGGTAAGTGTCAAGCTGTCAGCACTTCCAAAACACTGAGAAATGGGTATGGGGATGGGTATTGATTTTTTGCCTCCTGCCCAGCGGGGGCTCCGTTGGGCATGGGGGGAACAGAACTGAACAGAGCAGAACTCACCTCCACTTGGTGCGTCGGTTCTGGAACCACGTCTTCACCTGGGCATCGGTCATCTTGAGGCCGCGCGCCAAGGCCGCTCGCTCGGCGGAAGCCAGATACTTCTGCTTGTGGAAGCGCTTCTCCAGCTCCGCCACCTGGATACGCGTGAAGGATGTGCGCGGCTTTTTTCGCTTCGGCGGCGTGCGGTTCTGGTAGGGATGTCCGATCCGTCGGGCGATGGGGAAGGCAGCTGTAACAAGGGATTTGAGTAAGTACCGGGCAAGGATAATACTTTTATTTCCTAGGGAATGTTGCAACAATTTACTAGATTATATAAGGTGCTGCACTCGGCATTTCCCCCTACTGCCCCTGAGTGCGGTGTGTGTCCTGGCGGGCAATTAGCAAACAATAAATTCCTAGATAACTGGCCATTTCCGAAAGCCGCTTCCGGAGTTAAGCGGCGGCACCTGTGCGCCTGCGAGGCTGCGAGTACTTAGCGCTTACCTGTTACCTGCGCCGGAGTCGTATACCTAGGCACTCGGGCCACCCCTCCCGCTGTGAAATCAATTTGGAGGCCGCTGACTCGCTGCCTAATTGCCAGGGATTGAGGTTTCGGTTTCGGTTTCGGTTTCTGTTTCTGTTTCTGGCGGCGGTCTAGCAGGAACCCTTATCGCAGCGCCTTGTAGACAAAGCACGCGACATCAATTTCCATTCGGGTTGAGTCATAAAGTCGCGCTCGTAGGACGCGGGTAAGTGACCCAGTGTCCGACTCCGGAGTAGGAGTCCCGTCTGGATCTGGGCGAGAAACGGTGGCTCTGGCGCTGAACCTTTTAAAATTCCTGCCAGCCGCCGCAGTGTGTGCTTTGTTGTTTATTGGGTGCGATAAGGCGGGCACAGTGCGCAACAAAACGTTAAGGCGATCGATCAGAAACCGGCTTACTCCGGCCGACTCCGCAGATGAGGTCAATCGGGGACTGGGCTTTGCCAATTTCGCGGAGAAATTGCCAGGCCAGCAGCCGTGTCATTTGAGGTGATTTGAGGCCAAGACAGCGAGACTAATTGATAAATTATTCAAATATATAGAAATATATAGAGAGACACGTCAGCCGATGGGTAAATAATATTAGTCGATATTAATTGCAATTAAATTATTCATTCAACTGATGAAATGATATTAATTTGAATTCACTTTAAAGTGGGAACAAATTCCTCCCATTTAAGTAGTTGTCTAGTTATCTGTTGACAAATAAAAGCAATATATGGGCAGTAATTAGAACAACACATGTTAAAGTAATCGAGTCAGTTATTTCTGTATTTAAGAATATGTTTCTCGAATCTTGTGTATCAGTATATTTCCCATTTAAATAGTATCTATAAAAATGTATAAAGCTCACCTAACTTGGTAGAAACCCCAAGCCACTTACTGGAGTGAAAAGAGTTCAATAATTCACAGCTATGTCTTATATTACCCCCAATAGATGTACCCTAAAAAACTTTCTAAAGTATGAAAACCTCTTCAATGTAAATATAACTCATCGATTTGATTCAGCCCGAGTTGGGACGTGTTGGAAAGCCATAAGAAAATGGCTCTGGGCTGTCGGAAGCCATCAAAGGCCACCGAATGTATGGCGGGTGTTAAGCTGACAAATCATGCTTCTTATTGCGAATTTTCCCGATAACCCTTTTCGAGCGTGCTCGGCGTAAATTTCCCAGGGAGCTCAGGTCGTGCTCGCGGTAGCCCCCGATCATTTGAATATTTCAGGCAATATCAATTTCAATAAAAAGCCATTTATCGCACCACATAAGCAGCAGCAGCCTCGGGATTTCCCCCAGCGTGGGCTTGTGTATCCTTTAAGGATGCTGGCTTAGAGGGATGGAGCATAAGCATAATTTTATAGCTTTCCCGGCTTGCTCCTGCTCCGCCACGCTTATTTATGATGTTTTGGGGCAAGCGCACATAAGTGTATCTTTAAGATATGTGTGTGTGTGTGCGGTTGCGGCCAAGATGCCTTGCCAGAAATACGTAAAATAATGCAAAAAGCTTTTAGCATGCATTATTGATGGCGGCCTGTGGCTCGGCCTGGTTTTGCCACCCACCCTCCGCCATTTTGAGGCTTTCTAAGGAGCAGCCTCATTTTGACCTTTGCTAGTGATTTCGATTAGCACTATTTTGCAGGAATGATTCTTGTCAATAAACTAAGAATATTAGAACATTTAGAAACTTGGTAAGGACTACGAAATTCCTATAAAATAACCTTAGCTCCTATTTTTTATTATCCAAACTCCTCATCTCATTCTGCTCGGAATTCGTGTGGGCAACTGTCGTGACAAAAGCCCAACGAACATTTGTAATATTCTGGCTGCTTTGAAATTGCATTAGGGGTCGGTCGGCATGGCCGAAAAGTAATTGGCGCCTGCTGCGACGTTGTGTCCAAAAAATAACGAAAATTAACATGCAATGGTTATTAATCATATGGCGCTAAGAGCCCTCGCCTGCCTACAGGAAAGAGGAGGAGGAGGTGACCACTTTGAAAGGGGATCGGATCGGGGCTGGACGCTCGTTTGTCTTGTTAATGAAAAAAGCCAAGGCGCCAGCTTATCAGCACAAGGCAAGCGACACAATAAACACAACGAGACTGAGACACAGACGACGACGACGAGGCTGACGATGACGAAGAGTTGCTGGGAGCAGCCGAAGATGTTGACAAAACGCAACGAAACGAGACGCGGCGAATGGAACGGATCCAGAGTGCTTGGATCAAACGGCCGGCGGCCAGGGCTCATAAGTGTGCCTCTCAGGTGGATCCCGGGCCCCTCCTCCGTTTGCATTTAGCCATGGACCGCTGGCATTCGACTGGCTAATTAAAAGCTGACCATGTCAGTTGGACTCAAATGTGAAGTGCGGTATGCGGCGATAAATAAGCCAGGCCGGCGCGGACAGCAAACTCTCTCGCTGAGCCCTGCGACCGCCCAATGCGTAATTAATTCCCTTTCGGGCCCAGCGCGAAATTAAAAAGTCATGTAAACCAGCTCATTAAAATAACTAAAAAAAGGAGAGTAAAAGGAGCCCTGCCACTGGGCGGATGTTGGCCATAAAAGCCCCATCAGATTGCCGCAGTCCGGGCCTAAGCAGCTTTTCCACATGACCGAAAAAAGGCCCAAATATTATGAGTTATAGGGGCGAAGGGAACGCATTGCAGGACGTGATCGCGATCGGGATTGGTATTGGGATCGGCTGGCTACCGAGGCGTAATAAAATCAACGCCGTCTCATTATTTCAAAGGGCTCGCGCTGTGCCAGCCGCTTGTAGCTACAAGTGAAGCTCATAATGTAAACAAATTAACAAAAAGGGAGCCACAGGATCCACGCACAGGCAGCGAGAGATACAGATGCATGGGGATATGCAGATACAGATGCGGATCCGTATAGATACAGATACAAATACTGGCGCGCATGTGCATATGCAAATAAGAAGGCACATCCCATTCCTGTGTCGCTTCTGGGCGGTGGCTCCGAGTTAAGTTTTTAACTTAAGCTGCGATTGCGCATTTGAAGGCAAACATGTTTTTATACTTTAGCGTCCCGAGCGCTCGTGTGTGTGTGCACTGAGGGAAAAGTCGATACGTTCAGTTGTTATTATAGAAATTTTTAAAGCATTATATTCTCAAACAGTACACGGAAAAAATTCTTTAAATATGAAGTTAATGATTTTCCCTCAATTCTTTAACTCAAATCTCTAGTTTCACCCATATTTTCCCCCTGTGTACCTGTATGTTCGGCCAGCAATGATATGCCGATAGGCCTGTTGCCTTAAAAGACTTCTCTGATCGCGCTTATTTGGGGAACAGTAGCAATTGCCACCGCGGGTCGATCATTGGGGGAGCGAGAGATCGCGGCGAACATGGCCCGCCGCGACATGGGGCCTTCGACTCGGACATCACTACCCTCTACCTCCGACATCTCCTTTCTTCACTCACCTGCCAGCCGATCCTTGACCGCCTGATGGGCCAGCGCCGCATGATGCAGCGGCGGCAGCGCCCAGGTGAGCGGCGTCCGCTGGGGCGGCACACGCAGCACATGGCCGGCGGCCGCCGCCGCCGCCGAGGGATACAGATGCGGATACGAGTATAGAGCGGCGGCGCTTCCGTACGTCGAGTTGGCAATGCTGGTGGCCAGCTTATAGGCGGCCAGATCCTGGTCCTCCTGCTGCTGCAGCAGCTCCTTCTCCTCGCCCTTCTCGCCGTGATTGTTGTTGTGACTGGAGCCCGGGCTGCTGCTGCTGTGCTGGGTGTTGTTGTTGTTGTTGTGGTGATGATGGTGGTGACTGGTCTCGAAGGGCTTGGATAGCAGGCGTGATATGCTGAAGGGCAGATTCTCGCTGGACGAGGAGCGCGTCTGCTCGGACTGCAGGGACTCGCTGGGGAGGAGAAGAAACACATATATAGACGACTGACTGTAAGGTGCGGGCTCATTAAAAAGTGTCGCCCGATAAGCGGAAAAGCCTGAGAACATCGGTTATAATTAAGGCTGCCTGCAGCTCGGGCCAGACCAGTCTCGAAGCCCACGCGAGCGGATAAGCGGAGCCGACGACGGCGTGCAGAACGCGAGTGGCCACCGCTGCGTATACGCAATGCGGCTGAAAATGAAGTAATTATGCAAATGCTGACGGCCGTTAGAGGCCTTTAATACGCGCCTATAAATCATCGAATGCCATCAATTGACGCACCAAAAACAAGTCACGCACGGCATTTAATTTAAAAACCTAAAAAAAAAAAAACGAAATCCATTTGGAACAGGACTGGAATTGAATCGAAACAATGATTTTTAAGCACGCTTTCCAAAAAACCCAAAAGTTATAAGTAAACATATTTTCGTTGCCTATCTGGTGCTCTACATTCGCTGGAACGCGAGTTTTATAGCATTTTTATGGCGATCTCTATTAAAATGTTAATCCGACAAACGATTTCGTCTTTGTCTCGCATTCGGGCCCCAGATCGAACCCATTTGGACCCAAAAGAAGTCCCAAAGCCTTATCACGGCGCGTTTTTGGCGCCTTACTAATGTGCGTTTTATCGTCGCCATCCATTCGAAACCCTTTCCCTTTCCCCCGGAGCCCTATGTAAATTCAGGGAGTTTCTTTGAGACTTTATGAGACATTTTCAACTTGATTCTTTTGGTGGCATTGTGGTCAATTCATTAGCGTTTAAGAGGTTTGTTCACACCGTTCTTCATCGGTGAATCTTGGGCCTGAATGGGAGGGAGCAGTTAGCAGTTGGACTGCTCGACATTCTGGCAGCTTGTTAGCCGCTTTTGTCGGTGGAAAAATCTACCTTTGTCCAGTCCATGGACAATGGAAACTTTGTCCGGGCAGTTTAATGGCGTTAAGCCGAAGAATTTGATCCGAATAATAGGATTTTGTGAGCATTGTGAGTTTAAAATACCACGTTTGACAATAAAACAGTGGGAGTTATGAACACATAATAATAAATGTAAATAGCTTTTCTCTGCCTGAATGCTATTTTGACCATTTATGGGGCTATAAAATCGGACTAAAGTTAAATTTCTAAGTTCGAAGTTTCACAAACTTAAAACTGTTTTTAAAAAAGCAAGTCAACATTTATTTTTGTTTTTTTATGGAAAATTTATGAAATAAACTGATCAAATTGTTTTTTCTAGGTAAGTAAGTACACTTATTTGAATCAAATAAATACGGTTCTGAATAATTATAAACAATTGAAATTTGTGGGGCAGCGAACCATTAAGTAAATTACCGATTTCCTTTCACATATTTGGGCAGAATTAAAACGAAAAAATCAATTATTTAAATTGTGAACGAGGTTTAATAAACTTTCCATTATTAAAACCAGGCCATAAATGGTAAGGAATATATTGATTGGGGTTCTAAACTAAACAAATGGTATAATATATAATATATTCTTCTTCCAAAGGTATTTATTAGATTTTAGACAGATGCATAATAATAATAGGTTAGGTAATAATCATTCTCTGCTGTAAAAACTGTAGGATCAGTTTAAAACGAGAGAGAAAACTATATAATTCGAGCTTTAAAATCTTTATTAAGAATTTGAATTAAGTTAAAGGTAATTCTTCAGTAATTGATTAAAGTTGAAGAAGAACAGACTTCATTAATGTATTTTCCAGACCCCCTTTAAGCATACTTCCTAAGGACTTAAAGCTTTCCTTCTTCAATGATCCCTAATGGGATACTTACCTCAATGGCGTTTCGGACTCATCGTAGCAACTGCCACCGTCCATATCCACATCGGATCCACTGCCGCAAGACATGCGGGAATCGGAGTCCACATCCACGTGAATCTCCTGCTCCTCCACATCGTCGCCGTGCTCGTTCTCGTGCTCGTGGTCATCCTCCTCGTGGCTGGACATAGTGGCAACTAGTGGCGCCAATTTGGGAGTTCCTCTCACTGCCCTAAGCAACAATTTCACACTTTTCACCACGGCACTCTCCTTATTAATTGTTTTAATTGTTTAGATTGTTCACAATGCACACACACTGGAAATGTTTAATTAATTTCAAATTGATTTCCGCGATTAAGGGCGACTCATAGAACGGCAAACTGGACCACGGATTCCGACTGGCGAACTGGGCGATGTGCGATCTGCGATTTGTGAGCTGGGAAGCTGGGAGCGGGCGCGTGCTAGCGGGCGAAAACGCTTTTCATAAATGCAATCAAATTGTGCCGACGGACGAGGCGCTGCCTGCTCTGCTGCTCCGCCGCTGCTTGCTGGTGCTGCCAGGAGGTTGGAGTGAGAGTCACCGCGCGCCGGAAACGAGTCTAACCAGTTGCCCTGCGGTGCGACGAGCAGCGACGGCAGCGAGCAGCGACGGCAACGGCGACGCCGGCGTCGACTTCCTTCCTATTTCGGTTAACGAGCCAGTTTGCCACCTTGTTTGAACCTAACCTACCATAATACCACCACCACCCGCCCTCGCCCTGCGCCCAGCACTCACTCGAGCCTTCCTCTTCTGGTTGGTCCGCTCCGCCCCAGAGTCGTCGCCGTCTCGCTCACTCGCGGCACATGCGCCTCGCCCGTGCGGGCCTCTCGCTCTGGGCAGAACAGGTTTGGCTCTGCCCGGCGATGGGCAGCACTGGCCGGCAATTGAGGCTGGGGGCGTGGCCTGGCCCCGCTGCCATTGGCTGCCGGAAAGGGGGGAGCTCTGCGGGAGTTTCAGGCATTTGCGACGACATTTTAAATGGAAAACGTTTTGCTTTTGGGGTTTTTTATTAGACGAGAGCGCATGAAGAGAATGTATTTTTATTTTGATTGTTTCTATTTTCGGGTTAGCCAAGCGCGGCCTTCCCCCCCTTTCCCACCCACCGCTCGCTGCCTCTCACTCTGGCCTGGCATCTCGCTTGCTCCGCTTCGGCCTGCCGGCAGGGAGCCAGCGAGCGAGCGAGCGAGCTAGCTCTCTTCCGTGGAAGTGCAAATGTGGCAGATTAATAGCACAATTGGAAATAGCGTTCTGTCAGCTTGAGTTCACAAAACAGCGGATTTCGGAAGGGCCCGGGAGAGGGAGGGGTGACGGGGTGGGTTCCTTGGCCGCGGCACCACTTCCTAATGTCCCTGACTACGCGAGATCTTTATTAGCGCCAAGCGTTGGCCGCTCTATCGCCTGGCACTTGGCATTCAGCGTTTGGCGTTTGGCGTTTGGCAGGCGGCGATTGCGATAAGAAGAAGGAACTCTTCTGGCAAAAACCACACGAATCCAATCCATTTGCCATGGCCATACCTGGTGGCAAGATGCAAATGGAAATTGCATCTTCGGCGGATGCAGGCTGCATCTCTGGCATTTTCCCCAAGTTCACCTCGTGGGTTAATTGACAGTTTTCCCCGGCAATTTGGGCACGAGCCAAGTTCCTTTCAGCCGCTCAGGAGCGAAGCTCAGGTGTTGTCGGATTTCGAATGTAAATGCCTGGAATGCGAGTGTGTGTGGTGTTTGTATTGCATGCCCCCTTCTTCATTACTCAAGAAGCAGGTACAGGCCCTACAAATTTACACAGAGGTTACATTCTGTAGCTTCCACAGAAGCCATAATAATACCTGGCCTCTAAGATCTTAGATTCAAAATATTCCAGAATTCTCTATTAGAGAAGATAAAATAAGGCTTGACAAAGTATTGACACAATTGTATAATTTTTAAGTATCACATTTTATTTTAAAGTTAAATGAATGCATTTATTATATATAAATTCTATTAAGAATAGTCACAACATTTCTAAACACAATTGTAACGACTCGGACACGAACTCGGGACCATCAGATTCACAGTCCAGCACACTACCCATCACTCCACAGAGGCAAATCAGACAATAAGAAGAAACTCTGCTGCCAAATTAGGCGCTTAATCTCGGGCCCTGGCAGGCCCTCTGTGTACTTTAGACATTGCTCTGCCTTGAAGTTAAATTTGAGCTTCATTTTCGCCTGATAAGCTTGTGGGAGTGTTGCATATTAATACACGTAGTACTCGTTTTTAGGGTATCTCTCCTTTATTTACCAGAAAGAACCTGAGTAAAAAGAAGGGAGAAGACTGGCTTTGGAGAGGATACTTAAAATTCCTTCAATTTCAATAAAATCGAGAATAAATTCCTTTTGATCTAGTAATGTTCCAAGGAGAGTAGATAGTTTTTCAATGTTAAAGTCTATTAAAATGTATAACTACTCACTCACTTGGTCATCCCTTAACCAAAACCTTTTTAGTACGACCTCTAAAATACTCTATTTTCTCTTTTAAGAAGTTCTTAGACAGAAAGTAACCCAAGGACCAAGCATACATATTTATATTCTTGGAACCCTTCCGATTAGTCTAAACTACCATCAACAGAAGAAAACTTAAGTGGAAAGCTTCAACCAGCTGAAAGAGAATGAGTAGCTTAGAACTCATTTATAAATTCAAATTAATTCATAATAATTTAAATTTGAAGGTGTGCTTTATTTGGTCAAAGTAATCCCCAGCCGGGGTTCGTCTTAGATGATTTAAAGGGCCAGACTCTCCGGCTCGAGAAACCAAAATAGTTCACATTGGTTAAGCTACAAACTCCAATAAAATACCGTTCACTTATCATAATAATAACTGACACTGATCCTAGACATAGCGGTTGTAAATATTCATTTTAGCACTTAACTGGCCATGTTTTTGTGTCAGACACGAACAAATCATGGCCAAAAAAATTAAGAAAGACAATTACTGCATATTGAAAGGCCCACGCGCACTTGGACATTAAAATACTCACAGATACACCCACGGACTCACGCACAAGCACAGGAGAAAAGGACTCTGGCAGAGTCACATTTGCGAACGGATGAGAATTTCTCCTGGCTTCGCAGTGTCATTGTTGCTGCTGCTGCTGCTGCTGGTAGGCCTTGTAGTCGGCTAATTGGATTTCATTTGAGCAACAACAACGGCGAAACAATTGCCATAATAAAAACAACAACAACAACAACAACGACAAAGACGACGACCATCCATGGCAATTGTAATGCAATTTTAATGCAAAACGAGAGAGGCGGCCAACATTTTTTATTGCATTTTTACTTTTATTTCACTTAATAGCAGGCAACAACAATAACTGCAGCAGCCTCAGCAGCGGCAACAACGAGAAATTGGTGCTTGGTATGAATACGAAATGATGCCAAGACCACCACATCGCCATGCTGGGTCTCGGCAGGCGGGGACTCGGGGTAGGAGTTGCTTGATTCTGGTCCGAAAATGGGGCTGGATGGGGGCTGCAGGAGGTGGAGGAGGAGGAGAAGAAGGAGGACGAGTTGGCAGTGGGCGGTGGCAGGGTGGTGGAAAATTAGTATGCAGCAGCGCACTGCAGTTGGATGGCAGGCACACCAGCAGCAGCAGCAGAAGCAGCAGCAGAAACAACAGCAACCAGAACAGAACTTAGGTTAAGTGTATCCATAGGTGCACAGGAAGAAATAATATAGCTGATATTGCAACGAGTGTTTGGATGTGGCTTAAATCTTTAAATAATTATTTAAGAGATGAAAATGTTGCACAAAATAATTAAATAGGATATAGTTGAGTAATACGACAATTAACACCATTAATATATTGTCAAAATATAATAATATTGTAATAGGATTTTGGTTAATTGGAAATCTGACACAAGAAAGAATATTAGTTTTACTTTACCTATATTTCAATATTACGGATAACATATAATCATTTAAAATTATGTATTTTTTTAAATTAATGGGTTATTTTAAAAATAAATTAAATTGAAATTAGTAGCTTGTATTGTATTTACCTTATCAAAATTATAAATTTCTTTCCGTGTATGCACTGTAACTGGTGCATGTCTCCGCCTCAGTTTCGGCTGTATAAGTGTCCCTGCCGCCAACGTAGCCAGGACTTGCCACTTGACTTTATTGGCAACTTCATGGAATATTCAGCAGCAAAGTTTGGCGCAAGTGCCTCCGAATAATGCCGCCTCCGGAGCAGCTCCAGCTCCTGCCCCGACTACTGTTCCTCGGATTTCTGTCAGCTTTGCCACCAGCTTCATTTGCTATGCATTTTTATTTGGCTCATATACAAATGGCGGAGCATGACGCGAGTTGAGTTCGATGGCGGGGCTGCAATCCAGATTGGCGGCGGAAGTGGCAGTGGGAATTTCGGGGAGCAGCGCAGGACAGCCCAAGTGTCACTTAAAATGCCAATACTGATTATGGCGACCCCCCTCTCGCTGTCGCATTCAGCTGGCTGTCTCACTCTTTCTCAGGATGTCGCAGCAAGGACTTTATGTGCGGTCAGGGCATGACTATTATTAGTGACAGTTTTAGCTTTATGCGAGGTCCATTTAAGGGCACAAACATGTCAGGGAATACTTGAGGAAATGCTAAATATATCTAGAGCTTAATATGTAGAGTAAAAAGATCCTGTGTATGTTCTATATAGTTTACTAGGTTTAATTCGATAAGTTTATCTAAGAGTTATTTAAGCAGTTACAAATTTTATGTTAAAGATAACCTTTTACGAGTTCTCGTACAAGTATTACTCCTTTAAGATCCCTTTTGTGATTGTGAAAACAAGGTACAAGTACTTTCAGTTAGTGTACGTACTCCGAGCTCTCTTTTTCCACCACTGAAAACCCAGTCTCTGTGTTCATTTAAGTGATTTCCCCCAACACAGTGAGGAAGTGGGAGTGCTACCCACTCGGGTTCCCTACCTAGACCAAGGCCGTCGTGATTGTTTTCCGAAACTCGATCCGTCTGTCCACACTTGACTTCGATTAAGGGGCTGCTAGGCTGCCCGAAATGCCTCGACTCGGTCGAATGCGTGTGTTTTTGTGTTGGCCAATTGGCCACACAATTTGCCAAGCGATAAATTAGCGCATCCATTATTGATCAGGCCTGTGGCCGAGTGAGAGAGTGTGCTTAAGATGTTTCAGCCACTTTCCAGGCGAAAAGTGAAAAGCGAATGGCGCCCCACCACGTCTCCGCTAATCTGGCTCAAACCGAAGCTTACAAGTCAGCAGCTGCGATTTCTTTATTGGCTAAATACGGTATTAAAAGTAGGCTCGAAAGCAAATCTTGGGTTTTAGAAAACCAAATGAATCAATTTAGATATGCTTAGAATATATTTTAACTAATTTATTAAATATTACAAGACTTTATTCAAGCAAAAGCACTCTTAATAGAATATTAAAAATTATGGAAACCATAAATAGTCGGAAGTCCGACGCCCAATGAGTTTAATAGCCGAATTCAATTAGCAATCTCCTTTGATTGGAAATTTCCATTCAGTTAATTTCCCAGAAGCAGACTTAGGAAGACTTTTCCGTCGGTAGAACCTGAAGGGTGCTTCTAATTAATTTCGCACCCACTCCCATTGCCAAGATGGAGCTACTGATTTTTATGCTGCACCCTCAGGCCCTTATGGACGCTAATGTAACCATACACAAAGACTTGGGCTCATGTTTGTTGCATGTATATGGGCATTTTTAATAAGTAACTGATTTTTTCCACGCACTTTCGCTGGCGTCTGTATTATTCCGTATTCACCCCCGTATTTTCACCCATTCACCTCTTCATGGAGGGTGCCGTTTTAGCTGTTTTATAAATTAAATATGCTCGCGCACAATTCCAGTCGGGAAACGGAAAATTTGGCACAATTTTCGGGGCCGGGTTAAATGGGTTTTCTGCGGGGAACTTGACGCTGATTGCCTGGGTTTTTTGGTGGGGGTGTTAGGGGGACTCCCTGATTGCGATTGTCTGAATGTGCGACACGCCGTTAAGCAGTTCATTTGTAGGCAATTTTCGTATGATTACAAACAATTTCCGCACTGTTTCGCCGTTTCGCTGGGAGAGTGTGCGATTAGCTTGAAAATTTATGGATCATACCCTGCATTGAGGGAGTCATGATTCTTATTGTTTCCAGTGGCTTTTGGGCGGAGAGGGAATTGTGAGGGAGAGTAACTGCAATAGGGGTGGTTAGAATGATATGTGGGTCATAAACTGCCAGGCTCTGAGACTTATTTTAGGCCCAACGGGGATCTTGAGTATTTTGATGTAATCTTTAATCCAATTTCTTAAACTAATTTATATAACTCTCTTAGAGCAAATACCAGTTTTTACTACCTTTTTGCCACATAAAAATAATTAAATAAGACACGCTCGTAAAAGCTTAAACAAAACAAACAACACAGTCCCCAAACGAAGCTTTCGTTTAACGTTTTCAGCTCGAGCCGCCATAAAATGACTAAACAAATGCCTCCAGCGACATCACAGATCTCGGACGGACATTAGATATTTTTGAAAGCAAATTATAACATTTAAATGGCATTAAAATGCGGATCGTAAAAGTGCCTGTCTTGGCGTGCCATTCCTGGCTTGACTCGAAGTTTCTATAACCCGTTCGGACTGTGATTTGCATATACAAATTGGCTAAATGCATTTTAATCGGCTCGATCGGGTTACAAATATTAAACAGACACCTCCACCCTCTTCCGCTCTATAAAGCACTTATCTCAACTACCCAAGTTAATTGCTTAATTTGTTGAGACGCACAGCCCAGACTGATTTCGGACCCATAGGGCATTAGAGAGGTCATTTTTATGGATTCCCTACCTGGCACTCACCGATGCCCTCGTGCCTGTATAGTGCCTCTATATAGAGTATATGGCGAACCCCTACTAGGCATGAGTCACATTCGATCTTTTTGGGATGCAATTTGCTTATCGACACTCCGAAAACGACTCGAGAAATGCGTGTCTCCTGGCGGTGGCTTCAATAATTTTATTGGTATGACGGCCACGTTGACGGCGACGTCGCTGCAATCAATTAGCATTGTGACCTGTTTCTCTACCGCTCCCCACACCTCTCCCTCTTGATCCCGGTTCCCTGTTCCCACCTGCCCTCTGCGTCCAGCTTACTGCTTACTCTGGCGCTCTTATCACTTTGACGCGCTTGTTAATGAACGAGCTGAAGCTGAAGCTGCACTCGGGAAAATTAAAATAAATGTATTTTACAATATTTAGTGAGTCTCTCGATTTTTAGGTATAATTTTCGAGATTAAAATATTTAGTTTATTATATAAAAAACAGGTTAGTTCTGTCCAAGCATTAAAACCAATGATAAATTAATATAAACCAGAAGGAAATCTTTACCCGAGTGACTCTTAGATCATCGCATACTTAGATCCTGAGAGCTGCACCTTCTACCTCTTTTAGGCTTCTGTAGAATTGTTTTCAGTGCACCATTTCGAGCATCTTCAGGTCGAGATTCCCCTGGAGTGGATGCCATTCCGCAGCCTTACCCCTTCCCGCTCATATTTTGATGCATCGATCTGTGAGCGACTTTGTTTTGTGCTTTTGTTATGATTATTGTTATGGCGCCGTTTCTTAAAAGCTTTTTGCTTAAAACGCATTTAAAATGCTAATTAAAATGTGTTTATTTCTCGAGGAGTTTCTGGCCGAGGTGTTTAATATTTAATTTCCCTTGGAACTGGAGCTGAAAAATTGCCCCAATGCAAAGTAACAAATGAGTGTGCAGCTGAAATTGAAATCAAAATCAGAAACCATTTTTCAAATGGCTATGGAAATTAGCGTTTTCCATTTATTACCCCCATACACCAATCATTCTTTTTTTTCGCTCTTATAACAAATGAAAGAATTCATCCTTCCTGGCCGTCTGTTCCCAAAACAATTAAAAATGGCAAAAAGGTTGCCAGGGGATTGGGCTCCATTGCCGCCTCGTTCATCATGCGAAATGCACTTTAGTGAAAATGAAAAAAGCCTTTCCGGTCTATGGTGAAAGCGGAAAGCGGAGAGAGGGCCGTGAATCACAGTTCATTAATTTCAAATGGCCTCGAGCCTGGCCTCGTCCAGGTGTTGGGAAATGCATCCAGCGGCCTGGAGCCAGAAAATTGCCTTGGCCAACTGACAAATGAAACTTGTTTGCTCCTCCGCCGCCGCCGGCTGTCGTTGAAGAGGACGGCCGCCTCCGAGTCCAAGTCCGAGTCCCAAAGCTCTGACAAGTGGGAGTTACAGCGACGAACAGCGACGAGTGGGAGACTGCAGCTAATGGTGATAGAACAACATCGGGGTTGAGCCCGGCCTCTTGAATATTTTAAAATGGCCGCCCTGTCATTAGCGGAAGAATGATGAACATCGACTCGGAGTGTTTCCAAATACGTGTGGGAATTGGTTGTACAGCGAATCTCAATTTTAAAGCCAAACTTGATGCATTTATAATTGAAATAACAAGAGAAGGGACGCATTGATTTGTTTAACACAAATATTTTCATTAAAACGTAGAAGAGTCTTTGCTTCTTTTATAAATCTTTAAATATATATTTGTATACTTTTCTTCTTAGAGAAATCTATTTTTTATTTGGGCTCACAATTTTAATAAGCCTTCCTTAAGTTTCTTGCAAAATACAAAATATTTAAATATAATAATCTTGATAATTTACTTGATTAAACTTTTTTTAATGCTTAGTACCTACTCAAACAGTTACAAAGCTTGATGTATGTCTCTACAGCCATAAGACGACGCCATCGAAAATTCCCCCCTTGCAGCCTACCCCATCTGACAATTTCCGTCGTCACCAAACCCCGCTCATTGGCCAGCTTCCATTACACCCACACTCCGTCCGATTCCGATTCCAATTCCGATTCCGCTGTCACCGTCCTCCAATTGCTGACTTAATGGATCGCAAGCGCAGCTAATAACTCTCCGAGAGAGGGCAATAAAAGTGTGCCAACTTGGTAACTGACACTGGCGAATCCAAATCGGATTCTCAGACCAAACACGGCGGCAATTAAAAACTCAGCCGCAAAACCGTTGTTAATGACAGTCGGGGCACATGGCACAGGAGGTGGACACAGGACAGGATCCAAGCTGACCGACCATGTGTGACAAATTGACTCTTTTTAATTTCGCCCTGCACCCACACCTCTTGAAACGGAAAGCGCCACACGGATCCGCACACCCGCCATCCCCAGCATATCGGTATCCAAGGGTTTCAGCTGATTGATGGCATCGTTGCGGTTGTTCTCGCTGCTCCGCGTGCTCCTGCTGCTGCTCCTGCTGATGCCTCTAAAAAGGTGTTTTCATTTTGCATTCGGAAACATCGACCTGATTAATTGCCTCGCACAATCGAGGGGGCAAGAGGACTTGAGGTTGGACGCTGACTCTACACAGTAATAAAAAGTGGTTAACAAATCAGGGGAAGGGTTTTTGTAAATCGGAATACAATTAACTGTTTTGAACAGATTATACCCGCTCCTCAAATCACTCTACAAAATAGGGCATTATTATTTGTGCATCAAAATTTAAACTAAACTGCTTTGATTATATTAAATTAAGTAAAAGTTTGGGTAAGAATTCTCTATAGAAAATCCTTACAATTATTTCAACCCCCCCACATCTTTAATCCTTTCTTCCTGACCTTGTATCCCGACTTTTTCCTCAGTATATTTTATTTAACAAATGATGTGCATGTCTGGGGTGCCGATAAGTAGCCAGCGAAATGCAGTCGGAGCTCATAATAGAGTTGAAGTGGCGCGGCGATGGCATGGCGACGACGACTGACTCCTCGACGACTGCTGCAGCCAAATCAAAATGTTAATGACACTCTCAATACAGTTATCACGGCCAGGCCAGGCCAGGCTCGCTTGCGGAGGCCCCAGGTGACCGCTCCGGAGACCGAGCCTTTTAACATTTTTGCCATACCATCCGCGACGTTGCTGTTAAGTTGTCATTTCCATTATGACCATGTCGCTTTAGCATTTAACAAATAGTTGAGACATTTACAAGCGGCGATAAGCGTCGAATGGATCGTTCTTGGACGGGGACCGGGCCTGTGACTGGGATTGGGACTGGAGCTGGCACTCCAAAATGCTCGGCGATTTGTGGTAATGTATTTATGCCGGAGAGCTAATTGATGTCGGCTTTATATGGCGGGGCAACAAAGTTTAGTATTCATTCGGCCAGCGTCTCCCCGGCCTGTCATACATTAATCAAAGACGGCGGCCATAAAGCCTCATAAATATATGTTACATCCATACAGTCCATAGAGTCTTCAGTCCAGGCCCACACAAGTCCAGTCCATAATTGCCTGGCGCTTCGGACAAGCTAACACGATAATATGACAAGACAAGTCAACGGCGCATCAGAAACTTATCAGGGAGGCAACAAAGCAGAGACCCCCGGACCGGATGTGGATGTGGATGCGCCTCGTCGGCCATGCCGAGGCCCTTTTTTATTCACTCAAACAGCAACTAAGAGAAAGGGAGTAAGAACTCTGTGGTCGAGCTTCCCGACCATACAAATTGTCCGCCAAAAAGCTCATGCTTATTTAGTGAGGAAAAGTAAGAGAATAAAACTATATTTGGTGTATAGTTTCTTAAAATTTAGGATGAATTTCCAAAGTAATTTAAGTGCCACAAAAAATAGACATTAAACAATATTAGTTACATTTGTAATAAATATATAACATTTCCAAGTATAAATATTTCCTAACTCCAAAGTTTTTTTTAGCTTCCTAACCTACCAAAATTTTCTTTCTTAATAAGTAAATAAAAATAATTTTCAGTGTTTCATTATGGAGCCCTTCGTGTGCCTAAGCCAGTGTGTTGACAAGAGTTCAAGAGCTCAGCTCCGTGAATGAAAGCCAAGAAAAATGATAAAACGATAAAGCCCAACAAAGCGCACAGTCGTGAGACAAACAAAGAAACCTATCGAGAACATAAATATGCATATCGAAAATGGCTTAGACAATATCAATTTGTCAGGAGATATGATACAGGCAATGGCGGGAACCTCGTTGGCCTCGTTGGTGGGCGTTTCCATTGTTACCAAATGTTCAGGGGAGCAATTTGAAATCGATTTGTCATTGAGAAGGAATTGGGCATACGTGGGCTGCTACATATATTTCTGGCCTAATAATGAAAATACGAATATTTATTAAGGAAAATAGTTTTATTGTTTTTCAAAATATTCTCCATCAAGATTTACACACTTTTGCATGCGCTCAAACCAATTTTCGAAGCACTTTTTCCACTCTGATTGACACACCTCAAAAACATGGTTTTTGAATGCTTCAACAGCATCTTCTGGCGACGAAAATCGTTGACCACGCATTTTCTTCTTGATGTGAGGGAATAAAAAGAAGTCATTTGGTGCCAAGTCAGGACTGTACGGCGGATGACCCATCAATTCGACGTTTTGGCCAGTCAAAAAGGCGCTGGTTTGAGCCGATGTGTGAGAGCTCGCATTGTCATGGTGCACAATGATTCGTCTTCCCTTG
>VNKF01004013.1:0-38536 GCA_008044355.1 Drosophila lacteicornis
TACAACTGGCTTAAATGTCATAGCTCTTATAAGAACTTCGAAACAAAACATTCCACATGGATGAAAGGCAACACAACTTTGCCTTTAAAAAAAAGTAACAGACCAGTTGGACGACCACTACTTCCATTTGAATCGAAAGGCGAAAGGGCTCAAAGACTGCAAGCAGCGGAACTTTCCAAATTCCAAGGGGACGATGTTTTTTTGCTAGTACATGCAGCAACCGCAGCTGCCCGGAAACAAGGACTACATGATCTTGCTGCAATTCTTCAAATACTAGGAAGTACCCCGGAAAAAGCCAAGCAAGTAAGAAAAGGATTGACAAAGCCCGTTGATCAGCCTATAAGTGCGTCCAAAGACGAAGCGTTGGCATTAATTTTGGATCAAGGATTGACCAAGGAGCAGTACTGTTCTATCCGAGATGACATTCGTAAGAGAAATGTGGATATCTACCCAATTTATAAAAATGTGGCAGAGCAAAAGAAGCAATGCAGACCAGGCAAAATCAATGTATCAGAGACTGTAGCCAAGGTCTCTCTGCAAGACCTTTTGGAACACACAGCTTTTCGGATTGTGACACTTCAAAAAGATGTTATCCATGGTGTATTGGCCAATCAGCACACTGATTTTTTATCTGCTGAGCTCATCGTCAGCTACGGATTCGATGGAAGTACTGGACAGGCGAACTATAACCAGGCATACGCAGATAAAAGATCGTGTAACGGAGACTCATGCCTTTTTGCCACTACCATAATGCCTCTTCGACTCATAGACTCATCCGGAAATTTGTTGTGGAACAATCGCACCCCTCAGTCCATTAGGTTTTGTCGTCCACTAAAATTGGAGTTTCTCAAAGAAACAAAAGAAGTCATTTTAGAAGAGAGCAGGGACATACAATTGCAAATTGAAATGTTGAAGTCAACGATGTTTAAGGTATCTTTAAACGATACTCAATTTGTGTATGTAAGATTCAGTCCATATCTCACTGCCATTGATGGAAAAGTTCTGAATGCATTAACGGACACAAAATCATTTCAAGCATGCCCCATATGCCACTCGAGCCAAAGAGATTTCCTTGGAAATAAAAATTTCAAGTGCTTAAAATTTTTGCCAGTTTTAGACAATCTGAAATATGGAGTAAGCCCACTTCATTGCTGGATAAGAATTTTTGATTTCGTCTTGCATGCTGGGTATAAGCTGGAGGTAAAGAAATGGCCAATTACTGATCCATGTGACAAGCAAGCGATGCTAAAACGAAAGGCAAGTATACAGGAAATGTTTTGGGCAAAACTGGCTTTGAAAGTCGATAAGCCGAAGCAGGGGGGTTTTGGAAATACAAATACCGGAAACACTGCACGTCGCGCGTTTGCCAACTTCAAAAAATTTTCCGAAATAACTGGAGTTGATCAACAAATAATCTACAATTTGAGGATCATTTTGATATGTTTGTCTTGTCAATTGCCAATAAACTTAGAAAAATTCGAGGCATACTGTCACCAAACTGGCGAAATGATTGTGGACAGTTATCCATGGCTCCCCATGACACCAACACTCCATAAAATTATTGTGCACTCAAGGCAAATCATGGAAAATACGGTGCTTCCAGTCGGCTGTTTTGGTGAAGAAGCGTCTGAGTCCCGCAACAAAATTTATAAATCGGATAGACTTCATCACTCCAGAAAGCACAGTCGATTTGAATCTTTAGGCGATGTGTTTAAACGAGCTTTGGATACATCAGATCCAGTGATTTCTTCCCTAAATTTATCGCGACGCATAAAAAAACATAAAAATCTTTCCCTTCCCATTGAGGTTATCCAGCTGCTCTCGTGTGAGCACGAATACATAAGTGATTTTTCAGAACAAGATGAGCTTGAAGACAACAGTCTATTTTTTCTTGAAAACTTCGAGCTGGAAAATGAAGAAAATGATGAAAATAAAGAAAATTAATTAAAAACTGGGTTTTCAAAATTTTTAGGGCGGGAGGGGGCGTGGCGAAACTCCTATCTACAACGTAAGCACGTAGAGGTTACTGAATTTGAAAAGTTAATATCTAAAAATGCATGTAAAATATTATTTTTTCGATTTTTTGGGCAAAAGGGGCGTTGACACGCCCATTTTTCTAAAATAGGTTCTTATGGTCTATAACAACATAATAAAAAAAACCGCAGTGAAAAATCTCTTTTGGTTTACTCACAATAATAAATGCCAGATAAAGTGGTCATTTTCCCCATAGTGCAGTGGTACAATTAAGTAATGCGAACCGAAATTTGAGGGTTTTTATATTTGACCGTTTCGAACGGCTTTTTTCCTCCTCCTCTTCGGAGTATTTTCGGAGTATTATAAAAATAAATCATTTTAAATAATTGTTTCTTCCAAAATTCTAATGAATACTCTAATTTGTTGAATTTGTAGTACAATGTCAAACCCGTATATTAGATACAATAAAGATTAGGTTTTACGTGTTAGACTGTAAATAGATTTTATCTTGTATCTCCCGTAAGTCAATATAACAAAGATAATTGAAATATATGAATAGGTATTTTGTTTATACTAATTATAGTTCATCAAATTAAATATTTGGTTTAAATAAACATTGCCTTATAATTTTTTTTTTAAAGCTTGAATAATCACAGAAAGCAAATGATAATGGAAATAGCATATATTGAATCAATAAAAACTGTGCTACAATATTTTGTATTTAACTTAAGATCTAAAATATATTTTATTGCCTACTTTTGGACACGACATCAATAGCAATTCTAGTAGTATCCCTGTAAATTTTTCGTCACTCACCGGTTTAGATTTCTTCACTGGTGCAGGTACCCTTTTGGGTCGGCACCGTCTCAAGAAAGCTGCTCTTGCTCGCTTCGCGGCACACCTCCGCCGGGCAATATAACTTTCACAATCTGAGTCTGATTCGGACTTTGGTTTTCTGGACCGCGGTCCGGAACACTTAGGTGGACACTTGGGTTTCTGCGGTTGTCGTCTACGGCAAGAGTAGGTCGGAGGGGGCTTGCATCGGTTCTTGGTCTGCGGGTAAGGTTGAGTTTCATTAGAGAGGTTTGCAGATTTTTCGAGGTTTTAACTAAGTCAGCGATTGTGCATTACTTTTGGTCAAGGAATAATTAATAATTATATCGATTAACTAATCTTCTTACTTAATAAATACTACAAGAAATTTCCGTTTTATAAAACAATGTATCAGCCTATTGCTATAAAGACAATCAGTTGATCTAAGATCTATTGTTAAGTCGTAAGGGTGCATTTAATTTTAGTTATACGCTTGTAAAGCCTTTCATTTATTTTTCTTTCTTATTCTTACCTTTGGCTGCCACTTTCTGTTACAGACTTCCGATAATTTGGACGATGTACTAGCACTCTCGCACATAACACCATCCACCGAGATGGCTGGAGAGAGGCTAGAGTACTGATTCATTTTTAACACTTGCAAAGAACTTTTCACAACTAGAACGCTTGCAAAGAATTTTTCGCAACTAAAATTTGGAACTATTTTAACGGGCAGAATAATAAGAGTGTAAACCGATTTCCAATATGTAAATACTTTAGCTTGCAAAGAATTTTTCACAACTAAAATTTGGAACTATTGTAACGGGCAGAATAATAAGATGAACTGATTTCCAATATGTAAATACTTTACTGACTTTCCAACGAACTTTAGAACAAAGCCTGCTTGTTATTCCTATCTGTAATTATTGTCAAACCTTTTCTAAAGATTAATGTAAACAAGTTTTGGCTCGATTTGATACAACTGTCCGTTGGCCTTAGTTTATTATGATGTATATATATTACACTTTTGTTTAAAAACTGTTGGTTTGCTTAGCCTAATCAACAAGCAGATTAACTTGAAACTTACAGCTAATTTGTCATTATATGTTAGCCGTATTAGTTAAGCGAGAGCCGTCCCAGCCAGAGGCTCCGATTATTGCTTCGAATCTTAAATATCAGCTTACGGACTAATTGATTTCTATTCACGTTGCGCATGGACCCGGGTCCATGCCGCTAACTTGGCTAATACTGGCCACGTCCAGTCCCTCCGAGGCCCCCGCCTCGTCTCCTTGTCGCTCCTCACAACGCAAGCAAAGGTGTAAAGTGGGTTAGTAGTAGGCCTGCTTGATGGCCGCACTGGTGACCAGGAAAGCGGCGCCAATCAGCATGAAGGTGATGATTTTGAGAGCACTGGGTCTACCGGAAGAATCTGTGGGGCAAGAAGAGCGATTTTAATTAGTTTAATTTCCATTAGCTAAGCTCAGGGACCTACTTTTCTTGCTGGGCATCATGCACTGCCTTTGGTTGGAGTTCGCCTGGTAGCCGATTTTGCACTGACAGACCGAGTTGCGGCACTCCACGTTCTCGGGATCCTTTTCGATGTAGCACTCCGTGGCCTTGGTGCAGGACTCACCGAGCTCTGCAGGGTTTCGTAGAAGGATTCATAGAAGATAGTAATATAGTTTTATTAGATCCCTTACCTCGCTTCGTCTCACAGATGCCGTTCTTCTCGTGCTGCTGGTCGGTGCATCCGCACTTGCCCTCCGAGTTGCAGCTGGCCAGGAGTGGCTTGCACTGCTCGTCCTCCACGCACTCGTCCTCTAGCTCCTCAGCTGCAAGGAGATCAAAATATTGTCAATACTCATCTATAAAGCTTTATTTACAACTACGAACCTTCCTTGAGGCACTGATCCTTGAAGTGGACGTATCCCTTGCGACACTGGCACGTGCGGGACTGCTCCTCCTCCTCCTCCGCCTCCTCCTCGTTGTCCTTGGCCTGGCAGGCTGTGTTCTCGGCTATACAATCCTCCTCCACGGAGCAATCGGCCCCAATGCCCCTCACACAGGTCTCGTCCTGCTCGAAGTAGTGTTCGGCGCAGACGCACAGGCGGTTGGAGCAGACGGAATGATCCACGGGACAGCCATCGTTGGACTCGCACTCGGCGCCCAGACCCTGCTTGTACTCGCACAGCTGCTTGATGGCATCGTACAGGGCGTACTCGTCGCAGGTGCAGCGCCTCGGAATCTCCGGGTGGCAATAGGAGGCTCCATAGGGACTGCACTGGCTGTTCGAGGTGCACGACAGGTGGTACTGGATGGCTGTCAAGGGGAAGGGAGGTGTTAAGGTGGATTCAGGTAAAGATTCTGGGGAATGGCTTACGTTTCCGGCAGTTCCTCAGATCCCGCTCGTAGAAGTAGTTCTTTTGGCAAACGCAAGTCTTGGACGACTCATCGAACTCGTACTCGCACTCGTCCGTGCTCTCGGCAATCTCTCCCAGCTCTGAGGAACAGAGAAAGGAACTTGCTAGATACACTGAGTAATTAAAGAGATTCTGGACATCTCTCACCTGCAAAACACTTTCCATTGCGGGCATAGTAGCCCTGACGGCACAGGCAGATATTCTTGGAGCAGATCGAGTGCGGCAGACCCGAGCAGGTCTTGCCATTATCCGTGCAGCTGCTGCCATCTGAAAGGATCAATCCAACATTAAATCGTTCCCTGACTGGGCATCCCTCATTTCCTTTCACCACTCACACTTCTTCTCATCGCCGTCCTCATCGTCGCGGCTGGATCCCAGCGTGGAATAGGTCTTGACATCCTCGTCATCGAAGCGGAAGAGGGCGGGCAGGCGGCTTCGCCGCTGGTTGTGGCTCAGGCTGTGGCTCTGGCTGTGGCTCTGGTTCCGGCTGGAGTTGCGTCGGCTGGAGGTGCGCCGGCTGCTGGTGCTGGTGGATGCAGTGGCCGTGGCCACGTTCCTAACGCTGCGCAGATCGCGCATCTCGTACTTCTCGATGCTCGTCTGCACGGCGATCTCGTGGGAGCGCGGCGAGATGAGCGGCTCGGTGTCGGTGCCCAAGCCGTTGGTGAGAGCAGCGAAGGATACCTGGGCGGCGACATCGTGGTGCGTGGGCGGGGGAGCGTGCACAAAGGCCTTGGTTAGCTGTCGCCGGCTCCTGAAGGACGCCGCCGCCGGCTCTGGGGTCTCGGTGATGGCCTCCGCTGTGGTCGAGTCTCCATCATCGCCCGGATCCTCGGTGGTGGTGTCCTCGTCGCCGGGGCCGGTGCCGGGAGTTGTTGTAATCTCGTCCACATAGGTGCATACTAAGCCGACGCACTCGGCACCGGGGCCCAGTGCATCACAGTCCTCATTAACGACGCAGGCATCGTTTTCTTCTGTAAATGGAAGATAATTTCTTGCTTAGTTATGTCCCTAGTCCTTGGTTCTATCCTGATGGATACTCACCCATTGATTTGCGACGACATATGTTTCCATATCTATTATAATAGCCATTTGCACAGCCGCACACGTTTTGCTGACAGCTCACAGACGAACGATCGTAGCCAAAGTAGCAGTCCAAGTCCTATAAAGACAGCGTTGGATTAGGAAGAAATTGGGGTAAAGTCTGGTGCTGAGGACTCACGGTGTCGCAGGACTCGCCGAGTCCGTTCAGTGGGCGGCACTTGCCACGCAGATAACTTTGGCCATCGGCGCAATCGCAGACCCCGGCTTTACAACTGGCCCCCGTTGGCATAAGATTGCACTGGACGGTATCGTCGCACCGGTCACCAACGAGCGCCGTCGCCAGGCATTGCGTGAAGTTCTCCGCGAGCACCGCGTCGAATGTGGAGCACTCGCACTGCCCGCTGGCCAAGTCGCAGCTCGAGCCGTCAGCTGTGCAGTCCGCCTCGCTTTCACATGGCCAAAATACGGCCGACGCGCCGCCGTCGCCTGCAATGTTCAATGGTTGGGTTGGGTTCGGGTTTGGGTTCGGGTCGGGTCAAGAAACGGCGGAAATTGTTCGCTAAGTGAGTGGCCAAGCTGGGTATTTAAAAATGTACGCCTCATGCCTCCTGTCCACATGTCTCGGATATGTGTCCCAGTTTGGGCTCCACTCCGACCCACTCAATTATTCAGGGCCGTATCAGGTACTCATCCACGGGAAATAGCATTCTTAATCAGTTCCAATAAATGGCTGGCTCAACTTTATTGCCTTGCACAATTTTGGTCACCTATGATAGTCCCTCAAACCCTGTTTTTACAATATTCAATACAGTATTATATATATCTATATAGTATCAACTTTGAAACTTAAGCCACCGATTAGAGGTTTAATTGGCGCAACTATATAGAAGGCTAAAACTTTAATGGCTACTCATTCGCACAAGGCCATTTATTATATTTAAAGTTTCTTTTTTGCAAACCTAAACCTTGGGTTATAGTAACCTTTAGTTAATTAATTTAAATTTAAAAAAACTACAAATATTGTCACAAACATTTATAGATCAAAGTATTATATTCTCTCAGATCTAGTGGCTCACTTGGACTAACGGATAAGTGGACATGCCTAAATCGATTTGTCTTGTGATGCTGATATTTAAAAGATTTGTAGTTCTCTTGTACCTTGGTTATAAAAAACAAAAATATTCTAGAAAAGATGTAAATGAAATTAAAGAAAATTCTTTACAACAAATTATAACATTAAATATACATTAAGTAAATTAAGATACAGATCCTTAACTTATTTAAAATAAAAAATTCTCCCTTTTTTCGTTGACATAAATGTATCTTTATATTTCTTTTATCTTTGCCTTTTCTTTATCTTTATGGCCGATAGACCGCAGTATGCATAATTTTAAATCACAAAATAAACCTATAAAGATTAATCTTTCCTTAACGAAACTTTTAATACAAATATGATAAAAATACGTTAATAATTATTTATTAATTAATTCATTATAAAGGAAATTGTAAAAAAAACCCAGCTATCTTAGCTAAAATGAAGTAATTTAAATTATTATAAATACTAAAACACTTGTCCGTTTGTATTATTATAATATTTCAAAAATATAAACGAAATCCTAACACATATTTTATGGCTGACGTTTAAGATTATGTCATACCTCTATATTAACCAAAGTTATAACTATCCCTTAATTCAACTTTATTCCCTAGTTTTCCTTGTAAAGATTTCACCTTGTGATGGCAGGTGTAATTTCCTTGAATTATTTCTTAGCCGGATATAGCCCATTGTAGCGTTTTAGCCATTTTTCATTCAATCACATCCCAATCAGTTGCCAATTGATTGAGTAGACTCGTCAATCTTGGCGCGGCCACGCCCACTTATCCACCTGTCCAGCTGATTATTAAATTTATAGAAACAACCCCGAGAGCCGACTGTAACCGAATTCCCCGCGTCTCGACGCAAAGTTTCTACAGACACGCAACGTGTCGGGGCCACAATTTATTACGTATACGCCAACGACTTCCGGATGAGGTTGCGGCAAACGTAAAAACTGAAAAAATTTCCATGCAAAAGAGTATCAACGCAGCCGCAAACAAAAAAAAAAGGAGAAAAAAACAACAATAGGGCGAAAAACTATAACAATAACAATAGCGCAGTGAAGAAGAAGGAGAACTGGAATTCGCTGGACGCTTTGCCACTTTAATTTCCATTTTCCGTGGCCGGCAAAACAATTTCTCAAAGCGCAAAGGACCTTGGGGCCAGGACGATGGACGACGGACGGTGGGTGATGGGAGTTGAGAGGGGTCAATAGGGCAAAGTACTTGACCTTGATTGCGTTTGCATTAATTACTCCGGCTGGTCTTTAATGTTATGACTGCCGACCGCCCACGATATTTGTCAACCAATTTGGCCTGCCCTTTCGATGGCCTCACACCAAATTAATCGCGTCTTTAATTCAATTACCGGAAATTGGTCGCAACTTTTGTAAATGCTATTCAGCCACATAATTTTTATTTTTTTTTATTTGTTGGCCATTTCGCTTTTGCCTGTCTCTGGCTTTACCTTGAGGACTGAGAACCGCGCAGCACATGACGCCGAGGACGAAAAACCATTGGAAGTTGGACATGGTCGCGAACAGAGTAGGATTCACGAGCAACTGCCACAGGCAACTGACCATGCTGAGCGGGGATCGGACTATTTCGAGTGTTCGATTCCGGTTAATCTTATCTGCTACTGATCGGCAGTTAAAACACTCCCGTACACCCGAACACCCGTACACCGATGATTAACCGGTGGCAGGTGGAGTGCTGGACGTTGGTTTTTCCAGATAATCCCCATTTTCGGTTATCGCGATGCGGAGTTTCACTTTGTCAACGGAATCGCGAATCGCAATCGGTTGCCAGGGCTGCTACAGTGGTTATCCACTTTGTTGGCCTATCGCCGCCGCCGCCGCCTTTGCCGGATACCCAACACAATATCAGCTGCGATACAGTAAGAGCCTGCTTATCAGCAGCCGACACCTGGCCATGCACACCTGGTCGCAGATCTAATAATGGCTGTAGTAAAATGTTAACCCCTTCAGGTCCCTTTTTAAAAGAATTAGGCTGATAACGCTGAGGCAGCGGTTTTATTTCGGTGATTAGGCCACCTTCTCCTACTTTGCCACCAAATAAAATAATTAATCAATGAATCACTCAATCAGAGAGCCTATTTACTTGGCGTCAATATTAATTGTAATTAAAGCTTGTAATCGGTTGAGCTTCTACTAATGGCAATAGGTTCTGTCAGGTTTAATTTAAATAACATTAGAGTAGTTTAAGGATCAGCTAGAGAGGTTCAGCTTTTAATGGGGTTAAGTTTAAGCTGTGAGACTCATAGTCAACCGCACGGAATGCAGCACCGTGATACATGCCCTGACGAGGCATTAGTTGGCTTGTTTGCACCATACAACGACTTTCGTAAAAGCTCTATATCCCTCTCTTCATATATAGTCTGACACATCCAGGCATTCCCATACTAACTTAACAGTTTTATAGAAGGTTCCATTAATAAGTCTAAATGAAAGGTCTCCTTAACAACCTTTCACCTTAATAACTATACATTTATTTTCTATTAATAACTTATAAATAACTTATTGTCGTCAACTAAAAAAAAATTATAATTAGCTTTTCAGAAGATTACAAATATCATTGAGAACTGAAAATATAGAATTCTAAGGATTTGAAGCCTCTGGGAATACCTTTTACTCTATGGTCCTGGTCGAAGAATCTTGTTTCTTGAATCTTGTAAGCCCCATAAACGAAAAAATCAGATAATAATCCCTAGCAGACTCATCTATAGATGCACCTTCTCAATACCACAGATTGGTAACTTTTTTGTGGCAGGACGTTCTACCTCATCGTCCAACCCACGTGTCCCCAATTATTCGAAGGACTTGTGGTCGTGCGCAACCATTCCTTCTGATCTCACCGCCAACGTGGGTCTGTAAATTACTAACGTATTGTATTTATAATTCAATATGAATTATGTGGTAAAAATAGCGGAACCACAACGTCGGGTGTCCAAGAGTGTCGCAATAGGCGACCTTGAAATTTTGTATAAGTGAAAAGCAATAGAAGTAAAAGGGGTTAATTGGGGACCCCTAGCAAGTGACATCCAAGGAAAAATTAAGGCTGGACTTTCGATTGTCCATTGCCTTCGTGAAGGTAATCGGAAAGGATATAGGATCTTGCAAAAGGATGACTGATACAGATTTGAATGGAGTCCAGATCCTAATGAATGGCGTTTCGAGTGGGCTTTCCCGCTGATGTTGTGGTTTTCCCTGCTCTTTTCCTTTTGTTTTTGTCGGAGACATAATGTAAAAGGACATTTTGTGGCTATAAAAATGCTTTGCCACGCACGCGATGAAGTGAAAAGAGCAGCGACAGGTGCAAGAGAAATTATAGCCCGACCACCCCATCTATATTGTATATAATACAACTTTTTATATACACTTCGATATGGATTTGTGTGTCGCCCCGAAAGTTATTTCGTTAGTAGTACAAGTGCAAGGACGCACTTCCAAATTATCGACTACTCGCAGTGTGGCGGGATTTTTTTGGTTTTTGTATTTTGTTTCTTTTTTTTGGGCCTACTCACATTTGGCTTTAAGGCTTCCGGACTTCCGTCCGTTTTTCTATAAGGCGTTGGTTGCTTCTGCTGTCCAAGAATCAAATATTCAGGAACTTTGTAGGTGGCGCACACTCACTATCCTCACTATGTTTGTGTTTTTGTTTATCACTCATTAATCATTTGGATCACGGGTAACTGCAACGAGGGCCTTTGAACTATTTGAAATTTTCATCGGTTAACATCTTGAATACATCCTTAATCAGCTAATGCATACAGCAATGGAGTCGGCAAATAATACTAATAATAAAATAAATTAGTGGATTTCAGGAACACATGCGATTGGGGCTCGTTAGTTAGCTGGGAATGGATTCGGCTAGACAAGGGAGTGGGGAATGGGACTCGGAACTCGGAACTCGGATTGGGAATACGAATCGAAATGGGAATATGGGGAAATGGGAATGAGTTCCACATTCGATATGTAATAAATGACGCCCTATTAATGCCCGTGGGCGAGTGGGTGTGAGTGTGCTGGTGATTTTGGTGTGGTTATGCATATAATGGATTGAAATACGTTAAGCGTTGGCGGGCCGCCGAATGTGATGACCTCCGTGACCCGTCGTCTATGGGTAACACGTTTTTATTCTTCACATCCGGACACAATCGATACTCATTAAAGTTTTCAACAACAACAACAAAATACACCACAATTTGTATAATTATGTAATGCAACTTCACGCTTTTTATTAGCTTCTTAAGTTCGCCTTTCTTATTTTTTTAGGATTCCAGCTTATTTCTGTTATTAATTAATAATTGCACTCGTTTTCGCTTTCCGTTTTTCTTTGGCGATTTGCTAATTGCTTGGGCACTCGTTAAAATATCAACGTATCCTTTTACGCGCACTTTGTTAAAACGGGACTCTGGCCCGAATGCGACATTGCCCACCCACGATTATCGAGTTGATCCTTTCGTAGCGAGCTTCAAGCCGCTACTAATGGCTTCGCCGTTAGCTTCGCATGTTTACGGCTCTCGGCGCAGAGCGAGAGAGCGAACGCGACAAAGAGAGCAGCAGGAGAGCGAAAGGCAGAGCAGGACCAAGACGGCCAGTACACTGAACAAAATAAAATAAAAAGGGAATATCCTAGGGAAAACAAATTATCAAAAGAAGAAAAGTTTAGTTAAAGAGAAATATAATTCTAATACTGTTTAATTTTTAAATTATTTTGTTATATTTCCTTTCAATATGAGATGTTAAATTAACAACATATTCATAATTAAGTACGCCACATTTAGATGTTGGTCTTCAATTGCATCTTGGGTATTATAAGCCTTCTGAGTTGCTTCCTACGAATCGCCACTTGGGAATTTTAAGAATTCAGAGTTTCCTCTTACAAATACGAACTTGGTAATTATTAGCATGGACTTGAAACCCAAAAAATCAATATGCTGAAGTAGTAAAAACTATGATCGATTGTATAAACAAATCAATATTATAAATTAGTATGTAAATTAAGTTAAGTTAGGAAAAACGTGGATTACCATTTTTTTTTTCGATTACACAGATAACGTAATTTAAGTACCTTTTCCAACTTTAAGTCAAGCTTTACAGGATTTAACATTTTTTCTTTTTGGTGCCAAAGTAAGTTCAGAGAGCGCATTTCGTGCTCGACTCACGTCTTCGGGCTCTAATTGTAAGTGTAACTGTAACTGTATTCTCACCTGCTGGCGGAGCAACAATTTTCCGCCCTTCAACTGCCGCGAGTTTTCGATGGTGTGTGTGCTTGTGTGTATGTGCAGGTGAGTGTGTCATGAAACTATGCACTATTAGATGGCTCATAAAATTCTCCCAGCAAAAAATGAAAAAAACGCAGACTAAAAAAAGTCAAAAAAAATAAAAACCAAAATCTAAGGGCGAAAATAAATTATGGAAAATTACTTTTAAGCCCTTTGCCGACACAACTTCATTACTAAAAAAAAAAAAGAGCAGACTACAACTTTACATAAGCCGCAATAAATCCCTGCCCGAAAGCGAGGAAGGAATGAGCAAATTTGGGTCAAGTGGCCGCATTGGAATTGGACTCACCTTCTCCAGTTTCGGACACCACTTTGTTTGCTCTCCATCTCTCTCGCTCTGCGGCGGCGGCCAGGTGGGAATATAAAGGATTCGTCGGAAATGGTTAACCGCAAAGAAAAAAAAAGGGAAGAGCGCGAGAGAGAGGCAATATCCACTAGACAGCAGAAGTCAGGTGTGTTTGGTTCAGTGTGTGTGTGTGTGGCTTCCTGTAGGATGGATATATAGCATAATATCAGGGGCATATACGGTGAAGAGTACGGTTTTATTACCTCAAGTTCCTTGGCATTTTGATCACAATCTTGTAACCGATGAGGGCTAGGGATATTCAAATAGTAAACAGCTTTTTCTGAGACCATTTCGTTAAAATTTTAAGTCAGTTGCTGGAATAGTGAAGATTGGACAAATATGTAAAGCCATTATTAACTTGGTAAACTCTTTACTTAATGCCGACTGTAGACAGAATTTGAATAGTTAAAGTCGTAAGAACTTTGGCAATTGCGCACAGCTGGAAACAATTGTAGAATATTAAGTCAAGCTGTTATACATAGTCATCCCATCTCCCCCATGCCCTGATGGCATTCACGTGCTGACGTTCGTGGTCAGTCAGTGGCCAGTTACGGCGACAGATGGCAAATGGGGCCATCAAAGGACCCTTACGCAGAGCGACCACGTCCGAGCCGAGAGCAGAGCGGAGTCTTGGCCGTAGAATGGCATATGGATAGTCACAAATCGCCACTCAGAGACTATTGTGCCAATCATATATTATTTAGCCACCCTCTAATTGGCTCCAGTTGCTTATGTCAGCTCCGCCTCTTCCATGGAGGAGGTCCTCTAAATTATTTAGCAGACTCATAAAGACACTTGCCACAAGAAACTTAATTTAATGAAAAGGCTATCGTTTGTATGGTAATTAAAAAGGGAAATAATAAAAACTGTAAGTTGAAAGTTCTTGCATTCCTTATAGAGAATCCTGGCTGTAGTTGGTGACACGAAGCGGAGTTTACTCCTTGTTTGGTGTTAAATTTAGTCATTTTCAGTTTTGGCCGAGGCATGCAGTCATGGACATTGTACACACAACATTCGTTTTTACGGTCAGCCAAGAGCCAGGTGAGTGTGGAAATTTGTTGGATTTGCCCCGGAAAAAACTGCGCTCCCTGGCGGCCGACATGGCTATTTTTAGACCAGAAAACAAAGTGTTTTGCTGGCCAGCAGGACACGCGACCAGGACAAGCTACCGTTCAGCGGTACAGTTAAAGGTAACATGTTGGCTATGCAAATGCAAACAATGCATTGCCCTCGAGAGTCGACGGGGCGACATATGCGCTTACAGAAAAGCGAAGAATATACCCTGAGAATGGGGAAAGTCCAAGGAAATGGGAAGTGGGGAAAGCACGGGCACGACGAGAAGTTTAGTCGCTCGAATGGGACGACATATGTGGCGTATAAATAAAAAATCAATCAAAAAGTCTGTAAATATGTAAAGCGTCCCAGTGCCAGACCCAGTGGCAGTCGCAATCCTCGTCCCCAAATCCGCCCGCCATATGCATGCCAAATGAGCCAACAACTGAACATCACGAAAAACAACGAAAACTAACATGCGCGGCTCATAAAAAATTCAAAATTTTAATCGAAACATAGTGCAGGCGGAGCGAAAAATAGAACACACGGCGCATTGAGTATAAGCGATGCGTCCAGCCAGATAAGCAAAGTGCATTTGTGTCTGCAAATGCAGTTGGGAATACGGGGGACAAAATTATGGCGAATAAGTATATCCGAAGCTATGGGGAGTACTACTTGCTAATGCCGGAATAAACGCCTAAGGAATTAATCAGTGACGGATGACTTTTAAGATGTAATGAGTTCTCCTCTCAATTACGGAACCTAATTATTAAATATACTTAAGTTTTATTATAAGTATAATTAATTAATTCCTAGGAGCTAACATTTTTAAATAAGAGTATATAATTTTTAGATTTTTGTAACCTTGTGCCAACCGAGAATGGAAGCATCTACGACCCCATAAAGTATACATATGTATATATTCTTGATCAGCATCACAACCCGAGTCGATTTAGCCGTGTCCAATATTCCGTCCGTATGGAACAACAGATCCCAGAGACTTTAACAGTGCGAGCTACCAAATTTGGTGACAACATACTAATCTTTTGCCCGCAGAACATCTTTGATGCTTTCGAAAAGCATGAACAACTTATAACTAAGCTATAGTTGTGTTTCGATTTCGGTTTAGCATGGGAGTTATTTATGTTATTAATTAAGTTTGTGTGGACGGTGAACTTCTGCAACATATACATTTGACTTGGCAGCACCAATGGATGTTGGTTTACATGTTTCTAGCAACATTTGCATTTTTAGGGTGTTCTTAACATGTTTCTAGCAACATATGTCTTAAGTTTTTCATAAATTTGAGCCTAACTACACAAAGTGAATAAGCCATGTCCATGTGCCTTTAATTTTAACCACAATTTCTTCTTGTTTAATATCAAACATGATTAACTTAGCATATTATTATTTATTTGGTTTTGTGTAAAAAACCTTCTACATGGATCTGATATTTTCTAATTTTATTTTAAAGTAAACGGTGGCTTACCGTGAAATTTATTTAATACACTTAGGGGGCTTCGTGTAGATATCTCAAAAATGTTAGTAATTAAGCCATAATTTTTATTTTGTAAGTATCCGAATACCATATAGGCACTCCAGACGAAATAAATAGAATGACTGCATGCGATCTAAATGTCGCTGATATCACGTATGTATTTTAAGTGTAAAACGATGTAAATATTTATAAAATTGTATTTTGTTTTATTAACCTTATAATTAAAAGAGATCTGCGTGTGTCTTATATATAATTTAATCTTTTAAGACTATAATAAAAGCGAATAGATAATAAATTATACATATAAACTATTTTAATGTAACCGTCTAGGATCACAAACCTCTCTGCTGTGGACTTGTAAATATGATATTTTTGAACAACTACTTATTACTACTTATTATTTATTGGGTAAATTAAATTATCCCAAAAATATGTAGATTGTTACTGCACTTAACAATTTACTTAAATATTTCTTATATTTTCAGTGCAGCCATTTCGTAATGTGCGGCATGTTGCCATTCAATGTCTATATGTGAGGAAGACCTGCAACTGACACGGGCCATGCGAAAGCCAATTGGCTGTCAGGAGTTGACTTGGCCAAAGCGTGCACTTTGACCGGAGCCCCCCTCATCATCCCTCCTCCCGCTCCTTTCCCTCCTGATTGCACAAATCGGAACCTGAAAAACGCTTTCCAACGTGCCTTGTACACGTGTGTATATACGACACACACCAATTCATTGTTTACTAATTTTTTCTGGGATTGCTTTCACATTGTTTGTTTTTTTCACCTCATTTTTTCCATTTTGCCTTTTTACGTGTGTGTTTGCCAACCAAAGGTGTGCAATCTGTGTGGGGAATCCCTTAGACGGCCCAAACTAGCATACGTAGTTGCGAAATAATGGCCGGGATTAGTAAATGTCAAGAGGTTACGTGGCTTTCTTTGTGGCTTCCTTTCATGTGTCCTCTTATAAGCTGAACCTTAAAACATGACATTATGACATTGCGAATTATTAATAGGAGTAATTTATTTTAAGCGGCAATGTTAAGTAACTTAATTTGGCAAAAATCCGCTTAATAAGTACGGTAGTTCCTTGCCTATTTTATTGATTTATTCATTGCAATTATAGATATTTGTGCTTAGGAATTTCTTTTGAAATCACGTACCATTCTTTACTATGCTCGAGCCTTATTAAATATTAAATTACCTAACTTAAGGTGACGCTTTCTTCCGTTTCTATCCTCACATAATCATCCCTATGACCCATCTCCCTTCTTTAAAATAACTAAAAATTCAAAGCTCTCCCACAGCTGATGAGAATAAAAACGAAAAACAAAGAAAGTTGCTAGAGATGATGAAGCTTTCCGATCTCTTATCGCCGTTTTTTGCAATTACAATTACATGTGTCTCGTTTACAGTTGCCCGATAAATTCATGCTCCATATTTTGGCGTGAGGGCCTCACGATAATCTAGTCGAGAAATCGTGACAAATTGCACATAGTTTCGCGTTTTTTATTTTTTTGCATCTCCAAAGCGATCGGCCAGAACTTGCAGTTGCCCTGACGTCGCATTGCCAATCAGTCGCTTCGAAGTTCGGACTTTCCATCAGTGTTTAGTGTATTTTGTATGTTATCACCATATAAAAACTGTGCAACATGACCCGCAGCAGGTCGTGGACCCTGCCCCGCCCCTCGCAGTCGAGTGTGTCCACCTACGGCCTCCTGGGTTCTGTACGGCTCACTTACGCCGTGTGCGCCTTCATTGCCACCAGCCTGCACGCCGCCATACGTAACATGCTTGGCCTGATCATCCTGAGAATGGTCAAGCCACGGCCGGAGGATGCTCTGCTACAGACTCTGCAGGCGGCTAGCAATGACTCAGCCACGGGCCGGTGTGGTGGCTTTCGGATGGGCCAGAACACCGTGATTCATGTGCCACAGGCAAGTCGGTTACGCGTGGAAAATTACAAAAATTTATTTAATAAACTAAAGTGAACTGGAACTAATACAATACATACAAAAATAAGTGGTTAAATTTACAAAAACAAAAATATATATGTTTACTTAAGTACCAATAACTTGACTGCTTATTCAGAAGCTCAAAATAGAGAATGAACACTGAACTATGAACTTATGGACTCGTTTACGAGTACTTTCGTTATAAATGTAAAATATACTTACAGGTTATTAAAATAGCATATACCTCCTGAAAAAAAAAATACAAAATATTTTTCATAAGGTTAATAATTAATAATTATAATTACCAATTAAATGTAAAGTTAAATAATAGCTCTTATTCTATTAAACGTAAATTAACAATTGTTTTGTGCCTCATGTAATTTCTTCAGACTGGCGACTTACCTTGGTCTCGCAACCAGGAGCTGGCCTTCCCGGGTGTGTACTACTACGGTTATGTCGTTTCCATACTGCTCTCCGGCTACCTGGCGGACAGGTGCAGCAGCAAGGCGCTGTTCATTGTGTCGCTGATCTGCCAGGGGGTAGCCTACATCCTGTTCCCAGTGATGGCCCATTATAGCTTCGAGGCGGCTGTGATCAATCTGGTGGTGTGCGGCTTGCTGGCGGTAAGTTCAAGTCTTAACCGGATTCGTATATATTTTTTCTCATTTAAGTAATGGCAGGGCTGTGGCAATCCGTCGCTATACAAACTGTTCGTCACCTGGGCTCATCCCACAGAGCGGACGGCGTTGGTATCATTCGCCTACAGCGGCATGCTTATGGGAGCCATGGTAGTGTTTCCTGTGGCCGGCTACCTGAGCAACTTTGGATGGGAGCTGTCCTTCTTTGTGGTGGGTTTAGTGACTCTTCTCTTCGGCATCGCCTGCAACTGGCTCATCTACGACACCTTGGAACAGCATCCACGCATTTCGGATGCGGAGGTGGACTACCTCAAGCAGGGAACGAGTCCCCTAGAACAGCAGACACCGCAGGTAAGTTCGAGGATTTGGGTGTCTTCTAATTACAAATTAATATTCTGATGTCAGGCGGTTAGTGTTCCTTGGAAGAGCCTGATGACTGCTCTGCCGGCGTACGCCTTTGTGCTGACCCACATGTTCCACTGCTACACCTTCTTGGTGCTCTCGCTGCTAATGCCCCGATTCATGACCGAAGCCATGGAGTTCCACCTGAACGAGGTGGGCTTCCTCTCCGCGGCGCCTTATTTGGGAGGATTGTGCTCGAAGGTGGTGTGCATCTTCGGAGGCAGTTACTTGGAGCGACGCTTCGGTCCCGACCAGAGCTGCATGCGCCGGATGCTGTACGCGATCTGTAAGATAACCAATACGTAACTTTACTTTAATGTCGCTTGACAAATTATCGCATCTTTTTCAAACGTGCCTAATGAGTTAAACTTGTCTAAGCTTTTTCGATAACTTATTTATTCTAGAGCGAGTCGAAATGCATCTCCTCTAATTTATAAACCTTTTACCCATTGGAAATAATTTTCCATCAATATTTTATTTCTAATTTTTTACCAGGCAGCATTCTAACAACTTTATTTCTTGGAATTATTATTCTGTCTGATTGCGAGAATAAGATGCTAGTCCTGGTCATGTTTATGCTCCTGATGGCCTCCACGGATGTGGGATTCAATGGCTACTGGCCCACGCTATTGTACTTTGCTCCGTCATTCGCGGGATTGCTTTCCGGGTTAGCTAATGCTCTGGCCCATCTTACTGGATTTCTAGCGCCGCATCTTGTCGCCGCCTTGGTTCACACAGTAAGATTAAATAGTTTACTCTTTTGCTTAACAATTTCACGGTAATTTATACGACACAGGGCAGCAAGGAGGAGTGGAACGTGGTGCTGATGACTCTAATAGCGTTCAACACTATGGCTATGCTTGTGTTTGGACTGTGCAGCAGTACGAGGCTGCAGTCCTGGGATCCACGTAATATCCAAGCGAATGCAAGACCTACGCCAACCAAGGAAAATAGCAGTTAGCTGTTCGCCAAAAACGTATTTTTTAATGTTTATACGTGTATGTGTTTTAAAAGCGCGCCAAAATTTGCTTGCCCGTCGATACCTATCGATAGTGCACACTAAATACCTCGAGTTACGGTTTTATAGTCAAATGGCATAAATGTAAATAATTGTATACTAAATAATAATTCTATTATTCAAAAGAATTGCTTTCAGCCATCTGCGAATGTTTTTAAAGTAGCCAGGAATAAAATAAACCTGAAAACTGTACTTCTGTCTATATTTAATTTACAGACCTTATTAAAGGTCACTAAAGAATGTATTCCTTTTAAACGATCAAATTCCGAGAACTTATTAGCAGTTTATATGTATATTAATTTTAAATTTGCAGCTACACAGAAGCTTTTTAATAAAAAAAGCTAAAACGCACAAAAGAAAAATCGCTCCTTGTGCATCTCTATTAAAGTCTTTTTCTTTGTACAGTATTATCGATAGTTTCGGCACTGTACAACACTGACCAACATTTACTCAAAATACGACAAAAGCAGGCGAATTCTATTATTTCCAATTGACATTTCGTGATTTTTCTATTAAAACTTATTAAATTTATTCAATTTCACGAAAATATGCCTGAAAGCATACACCTATCGATGATCGATGGTGTGGCGGCTTGGCAGCCGTGAGAAGATATCGCAGGCGAACCTATCGATAGCTGTATGTTTTGACGTATATTTTTGGCAACTCTACTTGCTTTATAAATCATTTCAATTCGTTTGCTTGACGTTCACTGTATCCGCACAGCACACGAATAACTTTCGCAATAGATATATCAAAATTCTCCGTGTGATTTCTCTCTGGATGCAACACTAAATTGGCCTGTGTCCTCACATTTTTTACGACGTTAAAATTCTCAGTGCAAGACTAAAACAACCATTAGCAACGACAAACAAACACAGAAAATCATCACCACCGAATAAGCAAAATAGCAACTACAACAACAAGTCGCTGAGACAGTAGCTTCAAAATACTAACTGGAAATCGGACAAGCTTCTCACGACGAGATTGGAAGTGAGTAGAATTCGGATCGCTGGAGATATAGACATTCGATCGGGAAGGAATAAACACACGAAGAGCGGGGGAGAAGCAGTGGCAGAGGAAAGAAAGGCGGAAATAAGAAGTAGCTTCCTGATTTTTCGTTCGCTTTTGGCGCTTCCGCAAAAGCACAACATAGCTTGAGTGCCCGTTCGCTTTAAGTTGCTTCTTGACAAATCGATAAGTGGCCAGTGTCGGAAATATATCTTCCATTAAGCTAGCATCCCATTGCGTATGTATGTGCGTTCTGTGTGTACTTGAACCGCGAGAATATTAATGTTTAAACTTTAAACACTTGTTACCTTGAGCGATACGTGTTGTGTTTATTATCAATGCCGTCGTTTTTTTTATATTTGTATTCTTGTTTTTGGGTTGAGGGAGGTTCATTCAATCAGCCGCACCAACACTAGCACACTTGCATAAACAATTTCCTTGAGTGTGTGTGTGTGTGCTGCCCGCGATTGTGTTTACCTCCTTTGTGTTTTATGCATATTTAGTTAAGGCTTGCATGAATTTGGTCGGGTCCGCCGTGTAAATACATTTTAATTTTCGCAATTTCGATTAAAATATGGCAGCTCTAACTGTGTGTGTGAGTGCTGGCACGTACACCAACAAAGTGCTGCCAGGGTTGCCAGCTTCAGTATTGTTTGCCAGTGTTTTGTTGTCGTTGATTAAGCCAGCTGATTTCTATAAATAATTTGGTAAACAAGGCGAGAAGAGACAAATATTTCCACTTATTGATAAGTTCAAGTGAGATAAGCCATTAAAAAAAAACTACTTAAAGCAAACACAAAATTGACCAGCACGCACCCAAACACACACACTCACACGCATAAACGCTAAATGAAACAGTAAACAAGTGCCGACACAGTCGTAGCCAAAATATTAGCTAGGATCAGGTAATTTATGTAAATAAATACCATGTTTAAAGGCAATGGCCCGTGTGATTTCTATAATTACTCTGACAACAGAAAAAGAAATCGAGAAATAAATAAAATAAGAATAAGAAAAGAACGAATAAACGGTCTCTAAATAATAAAATCCGCAACTGGCACACACACACGTACGCCAAATGGACGCCAATACAGTTTCGGCCAAGTTAATAGTTTCGCCCGTGAACCCACTCTTCAATGGCTGGCTTATTGCGTTTTGCATAAATTCCCTCTTTTGAGTTTCGTGTTTTTTCACACGTTTGCTCGTTCTGCTTGTTTCAGTTGATAACACCGCCTCTAGACGCCGTAAATTGTTTAACGAATGCTTTTTTTGATACGAGTAATGAGCTGATACTGTATACAACAGCCAATCGGCGCAAGTTCGCACTGACCTGAGTCGGAATCCATATGTATAATGCCCCGGCATACCACTTATTCGGGTCTCTTTTCGCTCTTTTGCAATTTCGAGCTGAGTCATTTTGTTTTTAAATTTTTGTGTGCCGCGGCCACAACGCAAAAAATAGACATCGCTCGCATAAACAAACAAAAAAAAAAAAAGGCGTTGCGCAAAAAGAAAAGAGAAAATGTTCGTTTATTTATAACAACAAATAGGTATTAGTGTAAATACACTCACCTGTAGTAGTGCGATTTCTGTTTTGTTTATCTCAGGCAATTTGAGGGCAAACCGGTTTTTTTAGAAAAACAACGCAACTGGTCGCCGGTAGAATATATAATTTAATCATCAAATTTACATACAGTCTGGCTTAGCTAAATTAAACGTAAAGCTCCGTACTCAGACACGCGAAAAGTGTTCCTAAGCATTGAGCCAAAGCGAGAGGTCAATACTCACCCTCTCGCTCTATCGTACTGCTTAGAAACACTTTTCGTGTGTCTGAGTACGGAGCTTTAATAAAAAACCTATTTTAATATTTTTTGATTTGAATAATTTGAATTAAATGCAATTTAGAGTGTTCTATTTAAAGATATATATTTCAAAATATTAGGAGAATAAACAATCATACGGATAAAGATAGAAATAGGAAATCTACATATTATCTCAATAAATAAAAGGTAATTTGATCTTAATCTTTGTATTGTAACTAGATTTTTAAATGCCAAATATATTTCCGTTCCGTTGGTTAAAAGATTCCTCTATGAAAGGGGTTTTGTTTGGGGAAATACCTTCTAAGATCTCTGTCAATTAACTCCTTTTTAAAGAAAAAGCTCACATTTTTCCTTATCTCCTTGCAGAAATGTTGTTAAAAGTGCCATCTGTGGACTGGACGGATCAAATCATTTATGTGGTGGACGACGACGAGTCGCTGTCAGATTTCGACGACGAGCCAGATTTCTCGGAATACATGTGGATGGAGAACGAGGAGGAGTTTGACAAAAATGTAAGAATACTTAATAGACTTTCAAAGAAAGTGTGTTTAGAATTAAGAAAATGCAATTGTTAACAGGAACTGCAACGCCTGGAGGAGGAGGAGATCATGCAGGAGTGTTTCGAGGCCATGATCGAGGACGAGCTGGAAGAGCAGATCAACGAATGGGAGAAGGCCAAGTAAGTTCCTGGGCCAACACCTGGCCGTTATGAGTCACAACACTAATCGAGTACCGCTTCCCCTGCAGAACGGAAGAACAGAACACGGCGCTATCCGCACTGCCCAAGAGTCAGTGTGATGTGGAAAAGTCTGTTCTGAATCCCATGGCCGATGAGTTTATTCCGCGAAGTCATATAATGGATTTCCCTGCCTCATAAAGCCAGCTCTCATCCTCATCCTCATCCCCAGCCCCAGCCCGCCTGCCACAGAATCACAAACCATCACGCCCCCCTCCCATAACACGTGGACCTCATACGCGAAAATCCTAAGAAAAAAACTGAAGAACACAAGTTCCGCTATTGAGATTGAGATTGCTATATCCTGACCAAGTTGAGCAGCAAGAGCATGTGGAGTAAATAGCTCTAAGCAATACACGATTATCTAATTTCTAGATACGAAAAAAAGAAGCTGGATAACAACTCTTACTTCAAGTGCTGGCGACCGTAATGCAAACGAATCATATTTAAAAATGAAACCCATTATAAAAACGACAAAATATCATCGCAGAAATATATTTAAAAAAAGTTTAAAAGGACAGAAAACCCGACAAAAAAACAAAAACAAAAAAACTAAAAACTAAGAACAGACAAATAACAATTAACAACTATGCCACGTACATCAACCCGTACATTGTAATTAGAGTTAAAGTAACACGAATTGTATGCCGAGGAACGCGGAGCCGGAGCCCCTGAAATTCCGAAACCAAAATGTTACCGAAAATAACGCAGACGCAGGCGCTTGCTGAAGCTAGTGGAAAAACTTTGGTATTAACGTACAAAACGAAGACAAATGACTTTTTACATGCGATTTCTATCGAACTATAATATATGTGAAACTACAACTAAACTACGCCAATTTTCCAGCTAAAGCAACAAACAAGACTCGATTGTGTTAGGAAAGAGATAAACCAAGAAACGAACAGAACGTTAAATTGAAATTCTATTCAAAGACTTTAATTGTAATTTAAATCGTATTTAATTTAGCGTCCCGCCCCCACTGTCTACATTCGTTTTAAGTTGACCAATATTGTGCGTCTTTACTAGTTTTTCCCCCTTTTTTTGTAATGTATTTTTTAAATACTTTTTGCACCATTGTTAACTCGTTGTACGTTCTATGCCTAAGTTACAAGAAGCGCATCCCCTTTCTGACTCTCGCTGTACTTGTAATTTACAATTATAATTAAGTCTACTAAAACGAATTGAGATACTAATGTTTAACGCCTCAAAAAGCATGAATGAATATGTACATTTAGTGTTAATTAAAAACTCAACGAAACAAAAAAAAAACACCAACCATGCTGCAATATCTTGTTAGTTCTCTATTTTTAAGCTAAACAAAATTCATTCATTTGGATCGTTGCACAAAGACACTTAACTCGATTTTGTTAACGTTATAAATTCCCAATTTCGGTAGACAAAGATGAATTGATATTTTTTCAAACCAGCTTAGATTTAGTAACTTAAGACAGCATTAAAAGATCTACTACATTACTTACGTTACGTGTGATATAAAGATAAAAAAAAAACCAAGCAAAAAAATATCAAAAACGATTTTAAAAATCTCAATAAAAAGAAGTATTATAGCATAAAATTGTGGTTTGTATATGGGTTCTAAAGATTTGGGATTTCCGAATATACTTGGATAACAAATTTAAATGTTTAAGATAAAGGGGTTATATCAGAAAACAATATAGTTTTATTAAAATGGAGATGGGAGCTTATTTTCTGAAACTAACTAGGTGGAGCTAATATTTTGACTGCAACTGTAAGATAAGAACCGGTAAGCTTGATAATAATTGCAGTGATCTGGCAACGCCTTACGTTATAAGATTACGTTTTTGATCACTTTACGTTACTTCATTACCTTCATGTTTATCTAAGCTTCTAGCCTTGCACTTTCCGGCAATTTATTTAAATGTTTAAATGACCATAATATTTCGAAGTTTAACCATTTCGAGTATTGAAATGTTTTCAATATGGCTTAATAAAATGATGCCAATTTGGCTTGGAAAATAGCTATAATTCCTTGTAATTGGCAGCACTGGCCGCCAGCTGTGCAGTCAGCTGTTCCTGAGCTGCAGCGCCGCTCTGTTATATCAGAGCGAAAACGTGGGTTTCAAAAACTTAATTTTCGCGAATTTGGTGAATTAAAATAGAGTTTGTTTCTCCATAGCCAGAGGAGCCATGCAGAACTGTAGGCGCTGCATAAGCCTACTGGGCCTACGTCCATGCCTGGGGACCGTAAAGGACATGCGAAGGCTGCACCGGTCGGCGGCGGCTCTGCTCTCCCGGAAGAAGCAGGACGCCAACGTGAACGTGTCGGCGCTGTTCAAGCCGGTGCAGGTGCAGGCCAATCCCGACTCCGAGGACGTGGGCTCCGAGCTGGTTGGCAAGCTGGAGAAGTCGGAGCTGCTAAAGATCCTCAACAAGTTTACGCAGCGCCGCGAAATCAAGTCGCTGTGCAGCGAGAACGGACTGGACGGTAAGGGATTCTGTTCTCTGGCCCACCACAGCGTCGTCTCAGCTTCCCTGTGTTATCCGTATTCAAGCCTATTTGCAGCAGCAGGCCTTTGGCTCGTTCCGGCGCTACTGCATAGAGGCGGATAACCTACCTGTGGACCTCCACATAGTCTTTAGCGATATTACCCAGGGAGCCGGGCACATCGACGACATCTTCCCCTACTTCCTGCGCCACGCAAAGACGGTGTTTCCCCACCTGGACTGCATGGACGATCTGAAGAAGATCTCGGACCTGCGCCAGCCCGCCAATTGGTATACCAACGCCCGTGCCATCACCCGGAAGATCGTGTTCCACGCGGGACCCACCAATTCCGGCAAGACCTATCATGCCATGGAGCGGTACCTGAGTGCCAGTTCGGGAGTCTACTGCGGCCCGCTCAAGCTGCTCGCCACGGAGGTGTACAACAAGGCCAATGAGCGTGGCACTCCCTGCGACCTGGTCACCGGGGAGGAGCGCAAATTCGGCATCAGTGAAGGCTCCCCTGCCAACCATGTGGCTTGCACCGTGGAAATGACATCGGTCAACACTCCCTGTAGGTCCTCGTATAAGCCTTGTATGCGGGGAAGTTTCTAATTTAAACGTATTCCTTGTTACAGACGAGGTGGCTGTGATCGATGAGATACAGCAGATCCGTGACCCGCAGCGCGGCTGGGCCTGGACGCGGGCCTTCCTTGGGTTAATCGCAGACGAGGTGCACGTGTGCGGGGAGGCTGGTTCCCTGGAGCTCCTGGAAAAGATATGTGAGACAACCGGCGAGACAGTGGAGGTGCGACACTACGATCGCCTGACGGAGCTAACGGTGGAGAGCACGGCTCTGGGTTCGCTGGACAACGTGGTGCCTGGAGACTGCATTGTGTGCTTTAGCAAGCATGACATCTATACGGTTTCGCGGGAGATCGAGGCACGGTGAGTGTTTCATACGATGCGAGGAGGATCAGTTTACATGGTCCAATTCTTTCAGGGGCAAGGAGGTAGCCGTTATATACGGAGGCCTGCCTCCTGGCACCAAACTCGCCCAGGCCGCCAAGTTCAATGATCCCGCCAATAGCTGCAAGGTGATGGTGGCCACCGACGCCATTGGCATGGGCCTGAATCTGTAAGTAACGGCCCTTATCCATTGTCCAGTCCAACTATACGTGTATATCCCTTGGCAGGAGCATTCGGCGAATCATATTCTATTCGCTGATCAAGCCCACGATGAATGAGCGGGGAGAGCGCGAGATCGACACCATCTCGGTGTCGTCGGCCCTCCAGATAGCGGGGAGAGCGGGCCGCTTCCGCACCCAGTGGGAGCACGGCTTTGTGACCACCTTCAAGGCCGAGGACCTGCCGACCCTGCAACGTATTATGGGGCAGACGCCAGAGCCACTGAAGCAGGCCGGCCTGCATCCCACTGCCGATCAGATAGAGCTGTACGCTTACCACCTGCCAAACTCGTCGCTGAGCAACCTGATGGACATATTCGTGAACCTTTGCACGGTCGACGATTCGCTGTATTTTATGTGCAACATCGAGGACTTCAAGTTCCTAGCCGAGATGATACAGCATGTGCCGCTGCCCCTGCGGGCCCGCTATGTCTTCTGCTGTGCCCCCATCAACCGCAAGATGCCTTTTGTGTGCTCCATGTTCCTGAAAATAGCCCGACAGTACAGCCGCAACGAGCCGATCACCTTTGACTTTATCAAGGGGAACTGCGGCTGGCCGTTCAAGCTGCCAAAGACCATCTTGGATCTGGTACATCTGGAGGCCGTTTTCGATGTGATGGATCTGTATCTCTGGCTTAGGTAAGAATTGCTGCTACAGGCTGTTGTTCCGAGCTTATTCTTGTTTCTCTGCAGCTACCGCTTCATGGATCTCTTCCCGGAGGCGGGGCATGTACGCGAGGCCCAGAAGGAACTGGACGAGATCATTCAGCAGGGCGTCTTCCAAATAACCCGCTTGCTCAAGAACACTGAGGCCAGCCAGGAGGGAGGCGACGCTCCCAGCTACACAATGCGCCGCACGGCCACCCATGTCAAGGAACCACGTCTGCCCAGCTCATCACGGGGTCGGCTCACTGACCGACTGCTTGCCCAGGGCCTGCTCACGCCGGGCATGCTGAGTGAGCTACGCAAGGAGTGGGATGCCCAGTCCAGTCCGAGCTCCAAGGAGGCTCAGGAACCAGCCACGGACAGTGACGATGAGGACAACTACTCGGGCAGCGGCAGGAAGTTGAGGCGAAAGCGTAGAAAATAAGTTTAAGGACGTAGTGATAGATAAGCTGTAAATGTCGATTGTTTTATATAATATTGGTTTATTTTTTAAGTGGCAATTATTATGTAATATTAAAATTAATATTTTGATAATCAACAATGACAATTGAATTGTTTTTTAAATTGAAGAGTAGAAATATGCAATCTGTTTCACAAAAAATAATCACTTTGTTCGCTTTTGAATTTTCGTATGGAGGGAGGAGAGTCGTCTGAAATACTTGACATTAAATCCGCACTTATGTAGTTCTTGTACTCTCAAGTCCTGGAACCTGGTACCTGGAACCTGGAACTGTGTAATACTGTATCTCGTTTAGTGCCTTCGATTAGTGGATTAGTCACTCGGCTGCAGCAGCCTTGCAAAGTGAGGTTGCATGTAGATTTAGGCATATATATCATCATCGCATTTGTTGTAACAACGAACGAACGAACGAACACACACATTATTCGACACTCAAAACATACAGATTTGTTAAAAGATATATATAAATACTATATGCATTACAAAATAGTACACATTCATATGTTGTTGTACGTAAAAATTAATATTAAGTTCCTCTTTGGTTTGGTTGCACGATGATGAGCATTGCAATATATAGCTTAAGTACGAGTAGTTTGGGGTTTCTTTGACTTTAACTTGAATTAAAAAATAAATTAGTTCCGATATTTATTAAAGCTTTTCATTTCTCGTGTATAAGTTATACTTATGTATGCATAAACACCATTCCCTTTCGCCAAGCTAACTCCCAAACTTCCCAGCTCAACTGAGCTCTAGTAAAATCCATCCTTCATCCTCCAGTTACTCCCTATATTTTTTTTAGGGGTTTGTAACTATTTCTGTATCAACTTTAGCTGCTCCTCAACTTGTACAATAGATCGTTTGTGCGTTTGAATTCTAAGGTACCACCGATATTTATGTATCCTCCTCCTCGTTCTTCTTCTGCTCTGGAACATGCTTATGTAATGTATGTATATGATGGCTCTTGCTCACAAATCACAAGTTAATTAGGTATGATGTTTATATGTTTAGTATCCACTACAATTGTTCCTATTTATCTTCAATATGGTTTCTTTGATCTTTTCGTATTTTTCGGTATTAAAAAAGTGCTAGTCTTAAAAGACATTTGGGCTTAATATTTGAAGATAAAGAATGCAGAAAGGTTTTAATTACAAAAATCCGTCCCTCTTCTCTCGGTTATTCATATATAGTATATAGTATATAGTATATATTCCTTTTATCACAAACAATCATAAATTTCAAATTTCGAGTAATAAGTTAAGTACTTTCTTTGGATGCACTTCACCGTGCCATTGCGTAAAAAATTTCGATATTCTAGGTTCTCTTTTTGAGTGTTTTCTCTTCTTTTTTTTTGGGTATTTTTTCTGTTTTTCCCACGCCTCTCCCTTGAGGGGAGACGTGTGCCAAATGGTTTCCAAATTACAAATATTTTTGTGGCCCAGTTTGGGCCAGTTGGATCGAATGATCCCTGGGTGCGACGTGCGGACGTCGCCCCTCGTAAAAACAAATCACAAACACTGATCGCTCAGACAAAGTCGAGCTCCAGGCCCGGCTCAATATCGACTGCAACCGCATTGTCTGCAGGGAATTGATCGCCGCCCTCATCCTCATCGTCCGGATGCGACTCCTTCGACGCCGTTTTCTCGCCGGACCGGTCCTTGAACGCAGCTAGGCCCAGCTTGCGGAGGGCCTTGCTGCTGCGTCCCGAGGACTGGCCCAGCTGCTCGAATCAGGAGTCCACCAGCACATGCCAGCGGGCGAGCATCTCGCCCTTGGGCATCTCGCACACGTCCGCCCAATGGGCCACCTCCGCGGATCCGGATGAGTTCAGCCCGAGGCTGAACCAACCGACCATCTCGTTCTTCTTCATGTGCCGCTTGGCGTACACGGATATCATCAGCGTGACGTCGTTGAGCTGGAACAGCGCCACCTGAAAGGCGAACGTCTCCTTGAACAGCGGATTGGGCTGGCCCCGCCGCACCGAGGTCTTGGCCCTGGAGATCTCCTGCCCGATGCTGCTGACCATCACCATCTTCACATACGTGTCCGGCGCCTTGTTCAGCGACAGGCTGCGGAACTGGCTGCCCTTGATGATCTCCACACTTAGTCGCCCGGTCACGCCGTTGTAGCTCAGGCCGAGCAGCAGCTCCGAGACGCCGCCGTGCTGCATGGACGACGTGGAGCCGGCGCTCTCCGACCGGGCCAGACTCAGCAGGTCACTGGTGGAGCCCAGCACCGAGGAGTTGTTGCGCGGCTCCAGCGGCAGCCACAGGTTCGTCTCCAGCTCCAGGTCCACGGTGGCGAAGCTCACATAGGCCTCGCCGATTAGCCGCTCCTTGCGCAGCCGCTCGCACCCGTACAGGCGGACGCGCAGGCCCATGTTGTTCACGTCCTCCGGGTTGACGCGGTGCAGCAGGAAGCTCTCCATGTACTGCGGGTTCTCGCCACTGCGTATCTTGGTCTTGTGCTTCTGCTTCTTGTTCGGCAGCATCAGCATACGCACCTGCGTATGCGTCGGCTGTCCGCTGGCCAGGGGCGGCAGGCTCCTCGCCTGCATCACGTGCACTGTCATCTTCCGCATCGGCGCATCGTACAGCAGCGACAGCTCCAGCTCGATGGGTCCGCGAGGAGCGGACGCCGCCTTCGAATCGCTGCCGACCACCAGGATGTCGTCCGATCGGATGGAGCGCAGGTCACTGGTGTCGAAAAGGGGTTCCTGCGGGTAGGGGAAAGATTTGGATTAGCAGGGATAACTAGGATGCCAAGCAGAAATGATCTCAAAAGATTGGCTTTGATATTCTTGATCTGGGAGCAACTGGATTCGATATTTCTCAAGAAAAGTCTACGAAAGCAGAGAGTCCAACGTCACATGTACTTATAAGTGGTCGTCTGTAAATCTTTTTAACAATTGTTCCACATTCTAAATAAAGTTTTAATAATATTCTTAGATAATATCTTTAAATTATGACAACATATATATTTAAACTTGAAACGACAGGATATTATTAACAAACAAATAAATAAATATAAGGTTGGGTCATTATACGTTGCTATTAAAGGCATCCTGAATAGGATTTAACTTAAATAAAAATGGAACTATGTATATGTATGTAGGTATTGCAAGGGTTTCTGATGTGACTTCCCTGTTACCTGAACTTTAAGAATTTAGGGGATTTAAAATAATTTAAATGGTGCTTATAAGTAGCCTACATTTCTCCAATTTGCAATGAATTTGGAACCTATAATTTTTCGATATATACTTTCCTTCACATTTTTATACCCTTGCAGAGGGTATTATAATTTTGACCAAATGTTTGCAACGCAGTGAAGGAGGCAACTCCGAACCCATAAAGTATATATGTATATTCTTGATCAGCATCACCAGCCGAGTCGATCTAGCCATGTCCGTCTGTCCGTCTGTCCGTCTGTCGGTTTCTACTCGAACTAGTCTCTCAGTTTGTGAGTTATCGAGCTGAAATTTAGTCTTAGTCTTGTTTCTTTAGCACGCAGTATATATGTCGGAACGATCGAAATCGGACTACTATATCCTATAGCTGCCATAGGAATGATGGCGAAATTAATGTAAAAAAAACTGTAACTTCTCTGTTTTTAAACGTATTTCTATAAATTTTGAGATATAGCATTTTTTTATGGTTCTAGAATTACGGGTTTAATTTCATTAAGATCGGACTACTAAATTTGAAAATTTAAAATTCTACATGTAAAATGTAAAATTTACAAAATTCGATGTTTTTTCAACATTACTAAAGAGGTTCGATTTTCAATGATCCAATTGCAGACTGCAAGGGTATACCAACTTCGGTTTACCGAAGTTAGCTTTCTTTCTCGTTTTGTGTATTTCTGAGGCACCTCGGTATTATTTATTTTAAATTCCTATTTTCAAGTATTAAATATTGTAAGATAATTCTGCTCTAATATGATATTTTTCAAGCTTTACTCCTTATTGAAATTCTGCGAGTAGCTCTAGAAAAAATATATTCCGCATTAAAGAAAGATTTTCTTTCTCTCAGAAAACAATGTAATATTAAAAAACGATGAGATATATAAGAAACAAATTTAAATAGCAACTACTGCCATATTAATTAATTAGAATTATTACAGTTAGTAATTAATTAACTGGCTCTAACGCTCCCTCTAATTGCTTTCTCTAACCCTCAAAAGTATACTAGGACTCCCCTCATGTAGGTAGGTAAGGTAGGTAAGTCTGTGACTAATAACTCCAAATGGGGGATTCCCAAATTCGATTGGTACTTACGTCATCGTTGTTGTTGTTATTATTATTACTGTTGTTGTTGCTGTTAGTGCTGCTGATTATAGCTGTATTATTGTTGTTAGTGGCATTCGAGTTGTTGTTGTTGTTGTTGTTGATGTTACCGCTGGCTATAGGCGGCACAACGACCACATTATCCCGCTCCTTGTCGAACTTGGGTGGCCGCAGCACCTCGACCCTGTGCTGATACCTCAGGGCCTGCGCCTTGGCCCGATGCTCCGCATACGGATTCCGGAACGATGTGGCCAACGGGTAGGACGAACCTGTCAAGATGTCGCCATTAATTTGGTAACCCATCAACGTTGAGAGTCTCTGACTGTGCTCACCCTTGCTGTCGCCCGTTCCGGTGCCGCCCGTTAAGATGCCCGTGTGGCTGTCAATGGATGCCTCCATGGAGTCATTCGAGCTGCACTCGCTATGCGAGGAGGGGATGCCGACCTTGCCCCTCTCGGCAATGGCCAGCGGGTCACGGGTCACGGTCACACGCTGCAGGTCAGCGCCAGCCTGATGATGATGGTAATTGAAGCTGTGCCCCGTCAACGGATTCGCCTGGCTGATCCCCATGCCATAGCTGCCGCCGAGCTTCTCGCCGCCGCCCAGCTGATGCTGCTGGTGCCACCGCAGCCGGCGCAGGATGTCCTCCTCGGAGTCGGAGCTGGTGTTCTCGTAGCGCCGCTTGCGCGCTGCAAAAGGCACCCAAGGGTTAGGTTAGTCTTTTGATCCTAGATCCCTACCAGACTAGAGACTAATACTCACTGATCTTTTGCACGCACTTGGCCGCCAAGTGCCGCTCGTCGCAGCAGTTGATGGCATGGCGGTAGTGGAAGCAGCACTTGCGACTGATGTACAGGAACAGCAGGAGCAGCAGCACCAGAACGCCGAAGAAGGCGCCCAGAAGTGTGGTCACCTCGACGGTGCCTGTTCAAGAGACAGGAACAGGACGATATGGTTAAATAAAAGTGGAATGGGGGGTAATGGGGTGGCGTACCCAATGTGGGAGTGCTATCCAGGCCAGACGCGGACGTAACAATCATTTTGGCTCATGCGACAAATCCTGCCGAGTCCAACGCGCTCTACAAGGACCTCATTGCGCCTCAGGAGCAGGCGCCAATCGGTTTTGTTTTCACTTCAGTATGAAAGCAAAAGCGACAGCCAAAAGCGAAAGCGAAAGCGAAAGCTCGGGATGTGACAGCACAATGGCGCAGGATAACCGAAATCGATTTTTCGCAGGACAATGAATTTCTCTAAGTCGCAACCAATGAGTAACTCTCTCTCTCCAATTATAATGCAGGCTGTCCACTCCGGAGTCCCTTTTGTAACGACTTTTAACCGAAGATTAAGATTATCACTAAATAGTTTCGCAAAAAATAACAATTAAAATAATTGAAGCCATTTAAAAACACTCCTGTCCTGCGGTTGGTTTCGCGGTGTTCGGTAACTTTTCGGGTCTGCGAGTGACGTCCCGTGTGGAGCGGACAGCGGGCTGCTATTAAATAAAAAACGAGAATTGGACACGGGATTTATATATTTCCTCTGCGATCAGAGCAGCCTGCCCGTACACTCGACGATGGGGAAAACTGCCTCGACTCCCGAGCACTGGCGAGCTTAATCCCTTCAACCCCCCAAGTATGGTGTGTACATAAAGCGCTCGGAAAAGCTCCGCTCTGACAGATGATGCATCGCAGTAACAACTGTTGCTTATTATATTTATGTTGTATTTAGAAACTATAAAATAGGTCTAAAATCTATTTCATCCAATTTTCGTATTGCTCTTTTTATTTAGTCTTATAATTTAACAACTGTTGCTTATTATATTTATTTTCCTTTTAGAAACTAAAAATATCTCTAAAATCTATTTCATCCAATTTTCGTATTGCCCTTTTTATTTAGTCTTTTAATTTAAATTTAAGTTACTAATAAAAATGGAAAATTCCCATACAAAAATATCATAAATATTTTGAGAAATATTACAAATAAAGAGATATGCTAATCCAAACTTTTTTTTCTAAATTAATTATCTTATTAGTTTTTAATAGGAACATTAAGCATTCAATTTTGTATATTTTCCTAATTCCGAATTTTGTTTATATTCTAATGTTTTTTAAATGCAAGCTAATAACAAGCACAATAAGTGCTAATGGTGACAATTTAAATAGTCTCATATACCTCGCATGTGGTATAAAAGTCGCAACGTGGCGGATCGGACCAATATATCTTATAGCTTTCATAGAAACAACTGAAAAAAAAAATATTAGACAAAACTGTACCTTCGCATATTTTCATCTACTCTCAAATATAAAAATATTTCGATTTTAACTTTATAAAAATTTGACAACAATTTTTTTTTTTTTTATTAAGAATATCGGTACTAATTTTATTAAGATCAGTAAACTATATCTTATACATAGGTGTCATAGGAAAGATCTAAAAATTAATTGTAAATATTTTAAAATCTATATGTTAAATATTAAATGTAAAGGTAATGTACTGAAAAAATGTTTATTTCATTTTATAAAGCTAACAATAGGTAATACTAAAAGCTAACTTAGTGATAAACATAAATCAAAATAAAAGCTAACACTTTTAAATGAATATAAAAAAATTAAAAATTGTGGCCATTTAAAGTTTTCTACCAACGGTCACACTAACTATCGATAGTATCGATATTGGTATCGTTATCGTTAGGTCACTATTTTGTTTTTGTTCCATCTCTCCATCAATTTATCAATTAGTTACTCCGCGGTTTCTGTCGGTTGCTGTTCAAACTGTTGCGAATCTGCAGCTTTTTTTAAAACTTGGACGCGAATGCGAAACCACAACAACGCCAACGCCCCCGCCTTCGTCCTCCGTCCGCCGTCCGCGTGCTTATCCCCCTGAAAACTCGATACAATTCAATAGCCGAGCGTGACGCAAAAGAATTTGAAATCGCCAATGCCACTGCCAGTGCGCTAGTGTGAGTGCCTATCTGTGTGTGTGTGTGTGTATTGTGTGTGCGGATTTGAGATGCTTTTGGAGCAACGGGCAGTTACGAGCAGCAGCTAATTAGCATCGAACCCGCGTAAACAGTGCTTAGTGGGCCGCTCCAAGCGGCTAAGGAATTCGGGCTGCACAGCAACAGCAACTCCGGTAATTAGCCATGGAAACTCAGCTCAGTGTGACTCGGGGGAAACCTTGGGAAGCCGCTGCAAGACAGCGAAGCCGATTCGACGACGTCATCTGCAGCCATTTCGCTTTTCATTTTCGCTCCCCAGACACAGACACAGGCACTGGGTTTGGGAAACTCGATAGGCGGGTTTCCCACACCCGTGCCGTTGCCGTTGCCGTTGCCTGACCAAACGGAGCATGTGACCGGCCAGGCGGCCGGGGAGTGAGAGGGAGTAGCCCCCGCACCCATCATTCGCACAGCTGGTCCGTGTGGAGTGCTCTCCGGCCCGGGTCAACAAACCAAGCCAATCCACTCGCTCCTCCGACTGCGCGTGCACTTAGTCATTGATCGCGTCCGGTGACTCCGGCGGGTATGGAGTCTCCATCGCCATTGTCATCTCCGTCTCTGTGTCCGTCTTCTTCTTATGCGCTTTGTTTTTATTGGTGTCATTTGAATTTGTTGAATGGAAAAGGTCAATACACAGCCCGTCGTCTGGGCCTTTGAGAGTGGAGTAAAACCGGTTAGTGGATGCTTCATTTTGGGTGAACAGACTGCCACGGCCTAGGCACCCTACCATGGCCCTCCTAGCCACAGGCAGTTTGCACGCTCAAACTCCATTAGTTGTCGCACCGAAAGAAATAATAATCGTAAATGAAGATTTATTGATTCTTGATTCACTTAAAAAAAGAAACATTAAAAATGTAACTTGTAATATCCATATACTTAATAATAATTGTGATTGAAATAAAATAAAAGAAGCATTGGCTAGGAATCTTAAATTAAAATCTATTCATCTTGTTTCCCTTGAAAAACACTTGATCCTAAGTTGTTCCAATGGATATTGTAACATAATTTTATTAGTGATCGCAAAACCTAGGACTCTATTAACTGAGCCAGTGAACTTTACATATCTTTGCATAATAATTGTAAAATAATATATATTGTATCACAATTAAAATGAAATCGTTGAAATCTATCCATCTAGATTCATTATATCACCATTCCCTTGATAACATGAATATAGATCATAAAACTCTAACGCTAGAACTATATTTGATTAGTTATCAGTGATAACCAAGCGACTGATTTTTTTCAATTCAATTTTTATTTTATAATGTTTCCTAACGCTACAAGTTAATAACTTATAATTAGTGCGATAGTCACATAGGAAAAATTAAGATAAATTGACATAACATAAATAATTTGAATTACAATTTTAATTTTAATTTTAAATCAAAAGTTTGAATAGAAATCTTAAAGTTACGCTTAAACACTAAAGGTTAATAAAAAAGGTCGCTTTGTTTTTTTTATTTATTCATATATTTTTTCATAATCTATATTTATATTTAACCGAAAACAAAATCTTAAGCAGGATCTCTTAAATATTGACTTAGATGAAAGATGACCCTAGATCGTGGCCTGTTCCAATAAATATCAATATCTTATTGAATAACTTTCACCTAAAACTACTTATTATAAATAACTTACCAAGGATTACCATTTTATTTCAATAGAAAAATGCCAAAATGTTTGCGCTTGACTTCACAGTCACACACCCTCAACACAAAATCGTTTTTGAGGTGTGCCGGATTTCGGAATCTATTGTATTGTTAGGCTCAACATTTTACCTATTTCCCTTTTTATGAGATCACAATAAGCTCTCCTCTTACCGTTTTCAGTCCCTATATTTTTATTTTGAGTTTAAATTGCTCATATAAAATGATTTCCAAGATCCAAGTTAAATAGCTATCCCATGTATAAATATTAAATAGATTTAAAATCCAGAACTTCTGAATAAGAAGGGAGTTTTTTATCTATCTTACATCTATTTGATATAGATAACATTTTTTTTTAGTGTTGGTGTTCATTCCCACCTAGCAAGAACCCCATTCTGTGAATGCCCCTCATCTGCGGCATCATGCGCATCGAGAGCCAAGAACTTGGGCCAAAAATGGATTGCCAGTAGTGAGCGTCTCGGTTTGTCTTCTTTTTGGACGGGCTCACCTTGCTGGCAAGATTTCAGGGGCACATAGCAGCAGTTGGCAGTGAGCAGTGAAACTCTGCGCCGATGTCAATGCCGCGGTCGTTCCCATTCTGCTCAACTGGGAGCGGAGTCACGGACGCGGACCGTAAAGCGTATCTTGAGGTCGTAATTTTACGCGGGCTCCAGTTGCGTGGGCGAGATTAGATTGTTAAATAGTTTCACCGCTTACACTGAGTTTATTTATACACAGATGCATTCATGGTTACTCTGCGCTATATTTTTAATGTCGTCCCTGCAGTGCCCAGGCTGGTGACGAAAGTCTGCCGTTTGCCAGCGACAACCTTGACTTTTTGACTTGTTTTTAGGTTCGTTTTATCCTTGTAGCGGTCAAGTTCGAACATAACACTATAAAAATATACAAATGGCAAAGAGAAGGCTCTTTCAAGTAGAACCAGAAATACCTTAACATTTGGAGAGAAGTTTACATTATTAAAACCTTTTATATTTGAATATGTCTTATCTTTTATCATTTGTTTCGTGAACACTTGTGCATATGCATAGGTTATTATAAAATTCCTTTTATTGTAGATTTCTCAAGCCATGAACGGCATTCGTGCTTATCGTGGGAATGATATCAGACATTTTTTCTCTATCAGAAATTGAATTAAACGCCAGATACTGGCATCGCCATTGCTGCTGCTGCTGTTGTTTTTGTTGTTGGCATACATTTCCATTTCGCATTAATGATGTTTTGCCTTTCGCCTCGTCAAGCGTCAGGCAAAGGCAGAAATTCAATTCACTTTCAACTCGACGAAGTGCCAAGGCCCGCCCGGCCAACAAGAGGCACCCGGCACGGCCACGGGTACGGGCACCTGTAACTTTGGCGCTCGTTGGTGTTTGCTGATATAAATATCAAATAAAAACACCTCTTAACGAGGTGAGATTAAAGTGACGATGGCACATTCAACCCAAAAAATTTCTGATACCAAATTTTGTGACGATTAATAGTTATGTAAACAAAAATATTTAAAAAAATTTTAATTAGTTTCAAAATCGGCACGCTTCCTGTTTTGCCTTTTTTAATTTTTCAGCTAAGTGCCGATTTTGAAACTAATTAACATTTTTTTTAATATTTTTGTTTACATAACTATTAATCGTCACAAAATTTGGTATCAGAAATTTTTTGGGTTGAATGTGCCATCGTCACTTTAATCTC
>VNKF01004014.1:0-20428 GCA_008044355.1 Drosophila lacteicornis
AAGTGTTTTGTGTTAGGCCCATTTGGCCGCTATATTTAGAGTCATGCGCACATGCGCTAAGCAGTGTACACCTGCATTGATTTGTATAAGATAAATACATACATGTATATATATATATATATATATATACGTATATGTAAAAACGTGTTCATGTTTGAACATTTAGGTCTCATATAAGGAAATCCGAAATCTGTTTTATACTTTAAACAAACGAATAACACTTTTTCGGGGCTAAGAATAATTATGTCTTCGATTCTCAACACATGATTTTTTTTCGATATTACAAAATATCCGTCCGTATACTTAGTTCCTAGGTAGGTTAATTTATTCGATCCTAGAATGTTATCATATATCTTCTTTTTTTTATGTTGATGCACTACGGTCAGTACACTATAGTGGCCCTTCGAAACCAAGCACGTGCTTGTTAGGATTAGGTGTTAATAGACGCGAAAGAAAAGTATAGGTAAAAGAATGCGAGGAATATATACTACTATATCAGGCAGTTCGATTGCTATCTTGCATGTGTACTAAGTGGGTTAAGATTCATGTTTTTAGCAGGGTTGTCAAAAATATATCAAAATATCAAAATATCGAAATATTTGCGAAAAAATAAATATTTTTATCATGATATTTTTAATCTTTGCCAAATAGTAATTGGGAAGCTGACCCAATACAGTATTGGACTTTTCAACAGCAGACCATGCCACATTTGTCTAATTCAATTAAATTTGAGGTGTGCGACTTACGCAGCCGTATGAATGATCGGCACGTAACACAGCGAGTAATTTTTAAGTCACTGGCGAAACAATATTGGAAATAACTTTAAATTTAACTTACGTAAGCTTACAGTATCTTCCATTGCTTTAAGGAATAAAAGCTTAATATGAAATATTTGTGTTGTTAGTTTTGTTTGAATGAATTCATGTGGGTCATTAGGATCAATAGAGAGGTAATGTATACGAATAATGAGATAGAGAGAAAGAGATTTCTAAAGGCTTTCTGATCATAAAAAAAAAAAAAAATTAAATATCATAAATAGTCGATATATCGATATTTTTTCATGATATTTAAAAAATAATTTTGATATTTTTCAAAAATGACAATATCATTGATACGATATTTTTTAAATATCATGCAACCCTAGTTTTTAGATTAGGAATACTATCTACAGCTGAGGTAATTTTGTACAAATCATTATAATTTGCACATTATTTTTTAAAAGGTTCATGCATTTCATATAATGTTCTGCAGTGGTAGGATCTAGTGGTTCTATCGCTGCTTTTCACGTCACCACGGATCAGTTTATACATGTAGGGGAATTACAAATTAATTATTTTATTTATTTCGGGTAAAGTTCACAAGTTATGATTTAAGATTATTTATTTGAACACAGAGATCTTATAACTTCGACTTTCGCACTCAATGGAGATCACACGTCTTTCTCGGCCAAATTCTTACAGCGACTGACTTCTACGTGCAACTTCGAATGCATGGTTACAATGAGAAAAAGAGTGATGACTATAGTTATCTTATTCTAAAGCGGGATGGAGGGATATGCCAAATTGGCTGATGCAATAACGCCTTATTTGGTGAAATAGCAACCAGTGTGTCCCTATTCTGAAATTATCTGGTCTGCTAAATACCCCGCTACACCCCTATCCCACAATCGGCCATCCTGAATCTTCATTTGCCCCTGAATGAACCCCATTTCTTCATATACTCGGCTGCCGTTGTAGTATGTTTTGGTCCCTCCTGATTTCCTTCTTTCTGAACTTCATAGCGACCGTGATTAAACTTCTTTGTTACTTTGTATGGCCCGAAAAATTTTGGACGAAGTTTCATTCCAGTTCCATACCGCGTTCTCTTTATGGCAACCAATTCTCCTACAGCAAACTCTGTTTCAGGCTTCCTCTTTTCGTAAATATTGAAACACAGAGATCTTATAACTTCGATTTTCGCACTCAATGGAGATCACACGTCTTTCTCGGCCAAATTCTCACAGCGACTGACTTCTACGTGCAACTTCGAATGCATGGTTAAAAAAATTCTTGAGCTCGTCGTCTTTCTTTCTCATCCTCAACCCTGTCAAAATTTGAAATGGACTATACTTAGTTGTTCGAGGTGAAGTATCGTTCAGTATTTGTTGTACTCTGTCTACATGGCGATACCAATTTCCTGGATTGTCTTGACACATCTTGCTCAGCATCGGAATTACAATCTTGTGTATTCTTTCTACTTGCCCGTTACCTCTTGGCATGCCTGTGGTGATGTGTAGCAACTGAATTTCTTCGCGACTGCAGTATTCCTTGAATAATCCCGAAGTGAATGCAGTTCCTCTGTCGGCTACTATTCGGCGAGGGTTGCCGAATACTGCTACTTGCTTCTCGAGTTTTTCCACAACTTCTTCAGTTCCCGTCGACTTTGTAGGATAAAGCCAAACAAAGTTGGAAAATCCATCCACAATCGCCAATATGTGGTTGTACTTCTTCTTCGTGTCGGTAAGTGGACCAACATGGTCGATGTGGTAGGTTCCCAGCGGCTCTTGAGCTTTGTCGATTGGTGAAAGTAGCCCCTCCTTTTTGCCTCGTTTGGAGTCTATGATCAGGCATTCTACGCATCCTTTAACTACTCGCTCTACCTTCTGCTGAATTCCTGGGATGTAGTATGGCTTCTCCAATATATCTCGAGTCTTTTTGTATCCGAAATGACCCTCCCTTTGTGCTATGCCAATTATTTCTTCCTCCATCGAGTCGGAAACTACTAAAATTTCGTGTACTACGTCTTTGTACAGGATATTGTTTTTCAAATAATAATCTTCGTAAACGCCGTGGCTGGCTAAAACTGCTTTTATGGCCTTGATCCACTTGTCGTTATCCTGCGCCTCTACTAATCGTGACTTTGTTGAATCTGTAATTAGTAAGCACGACAAACGGCTCAAAGCATCCACGTGCCTCATCTTTGTTCCTGCCCTATGCTCCACTCTAAACTCGAACTCTTGCAGTGCCATTGCCCATCTGGCAACTCTTGGTGGCAGGTCGTCCTTTTTAATTGTCATTGCAAAAGCGTTGCAATCAGTTACCACTGTAAATCGTTTCCCAAGAAGGTATACTCTCCACTTCTTCATGGCGTTAACGATCGCCAAAACTTCAAGCTCGTACGAACTCTATTTCTCCTTCCTACTCATGAACTCAACCGGATGAAATTGCTGATCTTCTGAATCTTTCTGCATCAAAACGCCACCAAAGCCATACTTGCTCGCATCTGTATGCACTTCGGTTTCGGCCAACGGATCGAATAGTTTGAGGACTGGTGCTGATACCAGTAATTGTTTAAGAAAATTGAAGGAAACTATACCCGGCTCGGTTATCGTGAGATTCCTGTCTTCCTTTTTGTCCCCTTTCTGTCGAAGCAAATCGCTTAACGGCTTTGCTGCTAAAGCATAATCTTTGATAAAACGCCTCATATATGATGTTAGACCCAAGTATCGCTGCAAAGCTTGTCTGCTTTGAGGGATAGGAAAGTTAATGACAGCTTTTATCTTCTCATCAGTTGGTGCTATGGATCCGTTTGCAATTTTATACCCTAGAAAGTTAATCTTGCTCTTCACAATCTGTGCTTTTTCCCACTTAATCCGTAAGCCAGCCTTCGATGCTACGCTCAATACGGATTCCAAGGCGTTAAGTCCCTCGCTTACATCCTTACTTGGCACGATTATATCGTCCATGTAAACCACGATAGTTTGGTTTTGAATAAGCTCTCTCAATGTGGCAGTTACATACCGACAAAACACCGCAGGAGAGTTTGAGATTCCAAACGGTACGTGCGTAAATTCATACTGCCCATTATGCGTAACGAACGCTGTAAACTTCCTAGATCCTTCCTCGATCGGCACATGAAAAAATCCGTTCATCATGTCCAGGGTTGTGAATATGTAAGAGCCCTGCAGTCTATCGAGAACATCGTCAATCAAATTCATCGGAAAATTGTCTTTCTTAATTTTTTGATTAAGTCGGCGGTAATCGCAACGATATCGTCTGGATCCGTCCTTTTTTGCAACAAGCACTACTGGTGATGCGTACTCAGAACAGCTTGGTTCAACGATTCCTTCTGCAAGCCATTCTTGCACTTGCTTTTCTATAAAACACCTATTATCGTAGGAAGTGCGTCTTGGGCGTTGATAAACAGGATCGTCATCTTCCAGTATGATTTTCATGCTCACGGGAGACTCGATCAATTTCACTGGCTTGTACTCTTTAACCAGCTGCTGTACTCTGATCTCTCGCTTCTTGTCCAGGTGGGCCAAGTGAATTTTGTCTAAAACAGACGTTTCCTCTACGATCTCCTTGACACTCATTGCATTAAACGTTGATGCAAACTCTCTCTCTTTTGCCCTGAACTCAACTCCGTTCGAGCTGAACATTAGGTCGACGGATTGCAGCACATCGTTTCCCACAATCGGGGCGTGCTCTAACTCATGCTACTTGGCTATGTGAAAAGTAACTGCAACGACTTCGAAAGATCCAATCGTTACCAGCTCTCTCTTACCAATACCTCTCAAATGCTTTACTTCAGGTTTAAGCTTCAGGCCACCAAAACTTCTGAAAATGTCCTCCCTCATCAAACACAAGTCGCATCCCGAATCGATCATCGCTATGAAAGTCACACCCTCAGCTACTAGCTTTTTGTAGATCAGTCCCTTTGTGGTTTTAACTTCGAGAACATTAGCCGTCTCCCTCTTGACTGGCATCTGTGTTTTCTTCTCATCACAGTGCTTAGAGATGTGACCCTTCTTGTTACAGTTATAACAAACGACTTCACCTTTGCAATCGCTAGCAATGTGGCCCTCACTGTTGCACTTAAAGCATTTTCTCTGGAAATTACTCTGAGTCTGTTTTCCTGTCACCTCCTTATTATAATTTCCCTTACTATGACTTTCCTTACTACAACTTTTCTTACTATTTCCCTTTCCCTTCATCTTCTCGTAAATGGAAATTTCGTCCTTCAGCTCCTTTATAGATGGCTGCTTCTGTCTTTGTCGCAAAATCATATGTACCTCCGCCGAGCTGAGCTTTTTGCCAAATTCTTCCTTCAATGATTTTTTTAGCTCGACCCAACCCTTTACTCCTGTTGTACTTTTGATGTAAAGCTTGGCTGCTCCTGTCAATAGTTGTTTGGCATAAATAAATCTTTGTAAATTATCCCAGTCCACCGTAATAGCAACATCGTCAAATTCAGATAGCCAGTGGTTGACGTCTTCTGTTTCGGAGCCCGAAAACGATGAAAGACTATCATGAACATAGCGTAACGAAAATCTTGAGCTTCCAAATTATTCAAGCAAAAATATTCAAATTTGATATTAATATAAGATCACCCCAGTTTCTCATCACTCCCAATTGGATTTTGCTCTCGTCAACTGCTTCCTTCTACGCCAACTGCTTCGGCCTGCTTCCTTTACACGCTGCTAATCGTCTTCTTTGGCGTTGAGTTGCTCTTCCCTTCGTTATTGGATTTTGATCTCGTCAACTGCTTCCTTTTACGCCAACTGCTTGAGTTGCACTTCCCTTCGTTGTTAGATCTTGCAAATATCGTTGTCTATTTTTTGCAAAGTATTTTGTGCTCTTGTCTCCGCCTTCATTGCCTTCGCCTTCTTTGTTTCCGCCTTCGTTGCCTTCGTCTTCGTTACTTCCTCTGCAAAATTCTTCGTCTCTTTTGCAAAGTTTTCCCCTCTTCTTTCCACCTGTGCTGCTGCCTTCGCGAACCGCTGCTCTTCGTCGTCGTTTTCCTGATTAATTGGTTCTTGCGTCTTCGTAGCAAGGATCACTTCTTCATTTTTCTGCTCACAGGTAATATCTTCGTTGTCACCTATGATCACGTCATCGAATTTTTTTTTTTAGTTACTCCAATAATATTGTTGTCGAAATTGTTTCACTCTTCGCTGTCGCTGCCTCTCTCCTCGTTGGCGCTGCGTCTCCCTCCTTGCCATCGCTGCTCTTCTCCTTGCCGTCGCTGCTTCTCTCCTTGCCGTCGCTGCTCTTCCCTACTTCAATTCGGTGTGCTTGGGCATGCCAAGTTTTGAGCGCACACACACCAGCGCTTCTGCATGCATCGATCAGTGAATTTGCGTCTTCGCACACACACACACAGGAGTAAAACAAAATGGTGTGATTTTTAGAAGAAAATGCTGCTTCAAAGATGTTTTAATTTCTTAATCTTCTTCAAAAAGCACTCGTTTTCGCAGTATTTTCACTCCCTCGTCGTTTTAACTGTTTTTCCTTTCAATTTCACCCCCTTGTCGTTTTTTGGCAATTACACTCTGTCTCTCGTCGATAGCTTTTTCTCTTATGTATGTGTTAACGCACAATTGTTCCTAATATTTTTGACTTATCCCGGTTGAGCCCCCAATAATTTGTAGGGGAATTACAAATGAATTATTTTATTTATTTCGGGTAAAGTTCACAAGTTATGATTTAAGATTATTTATATTAACACAGAGATCTAATAACTTCGACTTTCGCACTCAATGGAGATCACACGTCTTTCTCGGCCAATAAGTTATCTTATTCTAAAGCAGGATGGAGGGATATGCCAAATTGGCTGATGCAATAACGCCTTATTTGGTGAAATAGCAACCAGTGTGTCCCTATTCTGAAATTATCAGGTCTGCTTAATACCCCCATCCTACATAGATAAAGACAATGCCTAGCATCGTTCTACGGTTTGCTAAGGAGGGTAGGTTAATTAGGAGAAGTTTATTAGAATAAGAGGGCAACCTAAGATTTGCATTCCAGTTTAAGCCACGAAGAGCGAAAAGTAAAAAGTTCTTTTGAACGGACTCAATGAGTTTGCTGTGGACGTCCCACTGGGGACTCCATATCCCATATAGATCCATATTGTACAAGTTCTTCGTGACGTTGAGGTCATCTAATTCGACCACCGTTTAATAAATCCAAGCACACACCTGTCTTTATTCACAATGCACAAGATAACATATGATCAATAAACTCTAGTTTAAGATCCAGGAGGATCGGCCGACTGTGAGATACCCGGTACCCAAAGCATTATTGGTGAAATTAGATAGCACATGAACATTGCTACAAATGTGTTGTGAAGAAGATAAAGAATCACAAGCTAATTAAAAAAAAAAATAATAAATTATATAAATTAATGAAAACAGCAACAAAATATGCAGCTATGCGAGTCGGGAGCATCAGGATTTTTTATCGATATGCCCCCTGTAGGAAATGGGGTAAACAAGTATTTTCGTACATACATAATGTCTCAGTTTTAATTACAGTAGATATACACTTTAATAGTTTTAAAATTTACCGAAATACTTTCCCATGTACTCTGGTTTTCTCATTCTGGCTTTGTGTGCTCAGCTATTGCGTATTTAGTCTGTTTAGTGTTATTAGTATGGAGAAGCATTTCAATTATTCCCTGGCAAACCGTCATGCATTAGTGCGAATCTTAAACAGACAGAAGGATGGTCTTAGTATATGTCACTTAAAGCCCAAAGCCTTACAAACAAGATAAGTGAGTTTAGATATTTGTTTGTGGATTTAAATGTTGATGTTATATGTGTGTCGGAATCTTGGTTTATGTCTAGTATAGAAGTATGTGACAAACTTATTTTGTTCGGACCGTGGAGGACATGCTGGGGGTGTTGCAATATATGTAAACAAGAGGATTAATGCACGAGTTCTTTGTACACAACCTATTGGTAGTACAATCGAGTATTTACTGCTACAAATGTGCAATATCAGAGGCGACTCAAAAATTATGATTGGTTGTGTCTACAAACCGTACTACAATATTGACTACTGTGATTTAGTGCGGGAACGAAGCTCTTGCAGGTAGTCGGATGACCACCGACGCCAAAATTCCTGCTTGGCTGCGGTTACTGCATCATATCTTTCCAGGTTGAAAACATTTGTGAATGAGAGGATTCTCTCTGGAAGGGCACGAAGAGATTTCCCCACCAGGAGGTGACCTGGAGTAAGTGCTCCAAGGTCGTTGGGATCCGAAGATAGCGGAGACAGCGGGCGCGAGTTCAGCATCGCTTCGACTTCCGCTGTGATGGTGCAGAGTTCCTCAAATGTGAATCTAGAGTTAATTAGCGTTCTGTAGAGCAGACTCTTCGCGCTCTTCACCGCGGCCTCCCAGAGACCACCAAAATGTGCGGCTCTAGGAGGGATGAAATGGAATGTTATGAGATCTGTTGTCGAATATGATGAAATAGCTTCTTGACTAGCTTTGTCTAAGCTAAGTAGGACTTTGTGGGACCCTTTCCTCTGATGCGGAGATACGTGTTGAACGGTCCGCTCAAGTCGACGCCACACTTCTGGAACGGTTTATGTGGTAGCACTCGTTCTAGCGGCAGCGATCCCATGAGTTGGTTCTCCAGTTTAGGCTCGAACCGAACGCACCCATACAGGAACGCACCACTCGACGAGCGAGGTCTCTGGTATTGACGATCCAGTATTCCAGACGGATAAGCACGACAAGAGCTTTCGGACCTGCGTGACAATTTCGTAGATGCAAGTGCCGAACAAAGATTCAAGTGAAGTGCGCCTTCTTGGGAAGCAACAACGGGTGCCGTTCAGAGTCAGGGATGTCAGCGTTCTGGAGTCGTCCTCCAACCTTGATGAGGGAATATCCTTGTAAGCGGTTTAGCTTTCTGTAGCGAGCGAAAATCTTCGATGCTATACGAAGCGCGGCGGAGTTCATCCGGTGTAAGCGATGCTTAGACAATTTTACCTCCTCTTAATATTGCTGCAAAGCGAAAGACATAGGCGATGGTGTGGAGGCAACGAATGTAGAAGCTAATGCGGGTCAAATGCTGAAGAACATGATTATTAATCACAGTTGCGCAGAATGCGCTCTTTCTTTGTTCTGCTTTAACATCTTCTGGATCGATTTCGATAGTTTGTGAAGACGTTGGGTACTGGGATGACGGTTGGGTCAAAAACGGTGGGCCTGTGAACCAGATTGATGTTGCGAGTTCAGTTGTAGTAGTCCCACTTGAGACAATATCCGCCGGGTTGCTTCCACCCGGAACAAATTTCCACTGGCCATCTGCGGACCAGTCTTGAATTTCTGATATGCGGTTACCGACAAATGCTGACAGTGTTACTGAATGTTGTTTTATCCAAAATATGCGGTGTATATCCTGACCGCTAATAAGCGCTTTAGTTTTGCGTACAGTTGGCCAAACAAGTGCGCTCCGAACTACTTCAATTTCGGAACAGACTTCTTCTTAGTAGGAGCCACTCTGGATTTGCCAGTCAATAGATGAACTGCGATATTTCCAGTCGTTGTTTCTGAGCGTAGATACATGCAGCAACCGTAAGCTCGGATTGATGAGTCGCAGAAGCCATAAAGTTGAAGTGATCGAAGCTTGTGTTGGAGACAATAGCGGGGAATTGACAATTGTGAGACAGTTTGGAAAGACTCAGGGCACTTGCTCCAAGCTGTGTGTATATTCTGTGGTACACTCTCATCCCACCACAGGCCAGCGAGCCAAAGTTCTTGAAGAAATATTTTTGCGACGACAACAAGCGGCGAGGGTAGTTCAAGACGGTCGAACAAAGCGATGTATAAAATTGTTATTTTGGTAATGATCGTTAAATGGTCCCTTGGGGTTAACTTGAAGAAAAGTGTATCTTCATGTTGGTTCCAGTTGACAACAAGAGCGCTAGCGACTCCCTCACCGCTCAAACTGAGCTCCTTATTAGTTTGTATTTTCCTGAATTTAGCATCATTTGAGTGCCATTTTGTAAGTGGGAAGTGCCCCCGACGAAGAATTTCCGTGACTTGATCCTTAATTATGCGAAGAGTCCTTAGGTTGTCTGCACCCGTAAGAAAGTCATCAACGTAAAATGATGATCTTATGATGGTTGCGCCAACTGGACAGTCGGCCCAATGGATATCGGCAAAATGATTCAGGCTACGTTTTGCTAAGAATGGGGCCGCTGCAATGCTGTAGGTCACCGTATTCAGTTGGTATGTGCGCAGAGTGTCTTCTGGAAATGCTCTCCAAAGAATGTACTGGTATTTGCGATCAGTAATGTCAAGATTTACTTGCCTGTACATTTTAGTCACATCTGCAGTGATGGCGTAGCCATAAAATCCTAAAATTTAGGAGCTGCATGTACAGGTCCTTCTGGAGTGTTGGGCCAACGCATAGCAAGTCATTCAGCGATGTTTGATTTGAAGTCCGCAAGGCGGCGTCAAAAACAACCCTGAGCTTGGTAGACTCACTAGTACGTTTGAGAACTCAGTGATGCGGGGTGTAATAGTGAGGCTCGTGTTGTTTAGGATGAGTAACCGGGAACATGTGCCCTAAGCTCTCATACTCCTCCATGAAGTTGCAATATTGATGACGAAGTTCTGGTAATTTCGATAGACGACGTTCAATGCTTAGAAACCGGGGGCGAGCGGTGTCAAACGAACTTCCCAGACGGCTCGGGTCATCCTTAAAGGGGAGTTTGACAATAGGCCTACCGGTGCAGGCGAGAAGTGCTCGGCCTGTACTGGCGAATCGACAGCTTCCAGTTCCCAAAGACGTATGAGATTACAATCAATTGAACTTGCGTTGAGAGCCAAGCAAGTGGATGCTTCTGTTGTAGCGGTTTGCTGAAGTCGGCCAGTTACAACCCAACCGAACGAGGTTTTCTGCAACAGCGGACTTTGAGGACCCAGCCTAATTTGTCCTACTGTCAAGGCTTCAAAAAAGGCTTCGGTTCCCAGCAACATGTCGACATGGAGTGATTGGTAGAATTTTTCATCAGTGAGCGACGTGCTCTCTGGTAACTTCCGAGTAGAGACGTTAATTACGAGATCAGGCTGATATGCGATTTGCGGAGTGATACAGAGATCTGCGTAGAGAGCGAAAGATGAAATTCGAGATTTGATAGATGCGGTGATGCGATCTTTGATATCAGTTTGTGAGTGGCCGATGCTTCAAATTTGGACTGAATGTGTGTCCCACCGTAAACGAAGTCGCTGTACGAAGTCCTCAGTGATGAAGTTTACTTGGGAGCAGAAATCGAGAAGTGCTCTCCCAAGTCTGTAGGTTCCAAATGCATCCTTCAGAGAGGTCTAGCTGGGCGACGATTTTGTCTTGACCGTTCCGATCCTTGGAGTTGAGGCAATGTAATTCAAACAGCTGCGTACACTGGTCCCAGAATGGTAGAGTGATGTAGTCCAATGATACGCTCTATTTTGTTTTGGTCTGCTGGTCGCACTTTTCCATGATTACGTAGATGAGCATTGCCTGTGATATTTGTGCATGCGATCCTAATGATGAGAGGGAATTATATAAGGCAGATGCATTATTAATTAAACTACGCAGCTGCTGAGCGTTTGAGGCGCCAACAGGCTGCAGCTTAAATATCGCCGCAATAGTTTTGACGAATATTAGTGCAGGCTTATTATGTTTGTGGTTACGTAACTGATATGAGTCTAATATACCCAAACGGCACTGAAGTTCAGCTGGTAATTATACCCGGTACCCATAGGGTACAAGGGTATTATAAGTTTGTGCCAACCGAGAATGTATGTAACAGGCAGAAGGAGGCATCTCCGACCCCATAAAGTATATATTCTTGATCAGTATCACCAGCCGAGTCGATTTAGCCATGTCCGTCTGTCCGTCTGTCCGTCCGTGTGAAACAACAGATCTCAGAGACTATCAGAGCTAGAGTTACCAAATTTGGTGACAACATTGGAATCTGTTGCACGCAGATCAAGTTTGTTTTAAAATTTGGCCACGCCCACTTCCGCCCTCAAAAGTCATCGGATGATAAACATGGGAGATATTAGCAATAAGGTTTGAATTTTAACACATCTAAGGCACTGCTGTTGCAAGCTTTAGCCGACAGGTGGCGCATTCGAGCCTTGGCCGTGCGTTATAATGGCGCCAATGTATGTATGTACAATGTTTGTATGGACAATTTTAATTTGCCTTTGAGTGTGAAGCGCAAACGTTTAGGTACCGGGTATCTCACAGTCGAGCACAGTCGACTGTAGCTTTCTTACTTGTTTTTTCTCTTATTCTTCATGGGTAGCGATCATTCTTTTTATGCGAGTAATATTTCGCATAATATTTGCGCGCTGGCGTTTAAAAGTGTCCAATAAAGCCGCTGACATTGTTGCGATAAAGGCGATGAAGGTTTGCGAACGCTAAAACGAGAGCAAATCATGGTAACCACAAACGAAGACAAAGCGGTGAATGTGGCGACGTAGCAATGCCGCGACGATAACTTGAGACTGTACCAGTAGCAGGAATTGGCGATATGTAGGCAAGCGAGAACAACAAGTTGTTCACGAAATAACGGAGCGAAGAGAACTAAGCCATCGAAGTCGGTGTAGAGAAAACGTGGTCCATGCATACACACAAGCGACGAGATGTGCGAAAGAGAGTGGCGAATAGGTCCGTTACGGTTATGCGACTGTGTCGTTTGCCGTTAGGAAATTTGCGAATCGTTTCTTAACTTTGCGAATAGTTAATAACATTTATATTAACGTATTTAACTGGCGATGTGGGTGACGGTGAAGTTGGAGTTCGACGGCGGTTATCATGATGGTGAGTTGTGATGAGCGGATCGAGCGACAGATTTATCGGAGATGACTAGTTGTACTTGTATATGGACTAATTATTTGTTAATTAATTGTTTATACACTGCCCCACGTTGGGCGCCAAAATATTCGATGCACAAAGCGTTTTTTGAGATGCATAAGATTATCAGGTTGGGGGGTGCATAAATTTCAGTCTCAGAAACTACTTCACAGGGCGTTGGCCAGTCGTGCTGTGGGCGAATCAGCCAAAAGGGTCCATTAGAACATTAGAACTTAGAACGCCAATGAAACCATTGGCCAACCTGCGCAGCTAAGGTGATCTTCGTCACTCGATTAGCCACAAACGTTGTCCACTGACATGGTGGCTTTTTTAGCCAGGTCAAAACTATCACTGAATCAGTCCATAGTTAAGAATGGGATCTGTGGAAGGACTGCGGCCCAAGGTTCTAAATAAAAAACAGCTCCGCAAAGCTCCAGACGCGAAAGAGATACTGTATTTACTGGAGCAACCTTAGTTTTGGCTGTCGAAAGCTCAGAGGAAACGATACCGTCTTGTTGAACACGAATGTATGTAGGATTAGATATAGTTTTGTTTTATTTAAAACTCGATTAAACGATTAAGTTTAGTATAGTGGGTTAGATATAGCTGAATACAAGTGTCTAGGGGCGTTTTGATAATTTCACAACAGTATATTCGCGAACGTCGTTTGCCTTAGGAACTATTCGTCGTCGTCGTCCGTCTGCTTCGGCTTCTCGCAAACTCTACTGTACGTATTTTTGCCGGTCTCTCGTCGTTGCTCGTGGTCCTCCCTCGTGCTTGCTGCTCCTCTCTCGTCGTTGCTGCTCGTCTCTCGATCTTCGTCTTATATTCGCGATCGTCGTTGGAAATCGCAAATAACCTCTCGTCTTCTATTCTCGTAGGGATGGAACGTATACATACGCACATTCCCACATTCGGCCATCCTCCGTAAGTATTCGCCTAGAATGCTTGGTTGTCAGAGTCGTCTAAGTTGGAAATTTTGTTATTGGTTGGCCAAGGCTTCATATACTCGGCACAACTTGAAGATTTTCCAGGACCTTCGGAATTTCCTACTTTTTGAACGTCGTGGGAATTGTTTGTTTAGACTTTCGTTATTCGATATGGACCCAAAAACCTTGGTTTTAGCTTAAGTACAGCGCCAAATTGAGTTCGTTTTATGGCGAGAAGGTCACCCTGCTTGTATTGATTTGCCGTCTTCCGCCGAAGATTATATGACTTCTTGTTCTCGTTTTGGAGCTTTAAGATGTGTAACTTAGAGTTTTCCCTGAGATCGTCGCGGTAATCAAAAAAAGCATCCATTGTTTTCTTTTGAAGTAGAGTCTGTAGCTGATCGTCTTCTTTCGTGCGCATTTTAACTCCAACTAAGAGTTAAAATGGCGTTGTAGCAATACTTCTGGTAAAAACTGGTTTGTTGAACTCTATTAAAATGCCGGCACCATTTAGTAGGATTGTCCACGCTGAGCTTTGCAAGAACTGCCAAGCAACTGTTCAGCCTCTCCACCTGACCGTTAACTTTGCGTAATCTTGTCGTAGTCTTAATCGCTTTTATGTTTTCTTCTTCGCAGTATTTGAGAAACTCTTGTGACGTAATGGCCGCACCACTGTCAGAAATGATAAGAGATGGATTTCCGAAAATAGCGCTTTGCTGTCGCAGCTTAACAATGACGTCGTTTGATGAAGTTGATTTACTGGCGTATAGCCAACAAAACTTCGTAAATGAATCGATGACAGCTAATATATGTTTGTCGGATCCAGGGGACCAAGAAAATATACGTGGAACGTGTGCAGCGGAGCTTCGTCTTTGATTAGTGGGTGTAGAAATCCATTTTGTCTGACACTTTCGCGATTACTGAGAATACAAGGAATGCAACAACTTATGTGATTCTCAATCTTCTGATCGATATTTGGTATAAAATAGTCTTTACAAACGAGCTCTTTGGTCTTCCTTACAGCAAAGTGACCTCTGTTATGAGCACGACTCATTATATGACTCTGCCTTTCCTTAGGGACTACGATTAGCTCGATGTCATTTACAACCTTGTAGACAATTTCGGATCTGTAGAAGTAACCGTCATGTGAGTCAGCACCGTTATCGAGGATTTTTTTTATAGCCATCAGAGGTTCATCTCGGTCTTGAGCTTTCCTTATGGCAAGAGAGACGCTGTATTCTACAATTATTATGATTGGGTGGCGACTTAGCGCATCCACGTGCTTCATTTGAATACCAGGACGATAAAATTCGGTGTAGTTATACTCTGCCAGGGCCATCAAACAACGAATGATTCTTTTATTTGAATCCTTCTTTTGCATCGTTTTGTTGAACGCGTCGTAGTCTGTATAGATCTTAAAAAAATCTGCATAAGAGGTAAGCTCTGAACTTTGAAACAGCTTCCACAACAGCAAAAACTTCCTATTCGTAGCTGGGGTATTCTTTTTGAACCGACGTCGTCTTTCTGCTCATATAGTGCACGGAGTACAATTGGCCATCCTAAGGAGATATCTGCATCAGAACTGCGCAGAACCCGTCTTGAGATGCAAATGGACTTTTGTTTTGTACTCTTGGTTATAAATACTTAAAACTAGATTCTCCGTTAAAATTATTTTAAGATTATCAATCGCAGCTTGTTTTTTTTCTTAATTCGATTTTCGTATCCCTTCTAGTCAAATCTGTGAGTGGTTTTGCGATTCTGGCATAGTTCGGTATGAACTTCCAAAAGTAGCCCGAGAGACATAAAAAGCTTTGAAGTTGCTTCAAAGTCTGTTTTTAAACTTCATGACTGCGTCTATTTTCTCTGAGCATGGATACAGCTTGCGATTCTCTATTATGTTCCCAAGAAATTTAATTCGTGTTTAAAGAAAAGCACATTTTTTATATTTAACTCCAGGCCATTTTCTTCTCAAGTTCGAAGGACTTCTTTCTAGTTGAGTAGTGCCTCACTTTCGTCGATCGAAGGGATGATGATATCGTTAATATAAGGCAGGGCAATATTCCCCTACGAGTGAGTGGTCGAAAAATGGCATTGATATGGCGTTGAAATACTACAAGAGAGTTGGGTAAGCCGAACGGGACTTTTTTTGGACTGATATTGGCCGCTTTGCGTCACAAAAGAAGTATGTTTGCTGCTCGACTCAGCTACTACCACGTGAAAAAAGCCATTTTTCAGATTTATTGTACTGAATATGTTTGCATTCTGAAGATGGCCCAACTGCTCGTCTATGAGAGGTAATGGAAGGTGGTCCTTAATAATTACCTTGTTTATGCGTTTATAGTTGACACAAAGTCGAGGGGAGACTGGACGAGGACTTTGTGAACTCGGAATTGAATCTTCAATAATCTCGTTTTTGAGCCACTCGTCGATTTGCTGCTCTACGATACGCGATTCTGCAAAGGGAAGTCATCGCGGTCTCGAAATTTTTGGAGTTCCATCTACTATCCGCATTTCTACGCCCGTTGTTTAATTCGTTGAAATTAGTTCATGTACTTTACTTGCACACTGGCGGCTTTGTTTATATTTATTTCACATTCGCCCACGACATCGATTTTCATTAGGTTCATTTCTAAATCTTCGTTTTTGGGTTGCGCTTTTTGAACGCTTAAACCGTTACGACCGAATAAAATATCAGCATGTAAGCATAGTTTCTCTCCGATTATTAATTTAATATCTACACAGTTTATGGGAACAACATAGAAATTGAGAAAACTCTCGCCTTAGACTATATGCATTGAGCGGCGCAAGTGTTCAATTGGGCGAATTCTACTGCCACCATTACAAAACCGATTAAAAAAACAGCACATTTTTCGAGCTCATTTCGTTATACAAATCTTTGCGTATTTTATTGAACTTGCTACCGGTATCGAAAAGCACTACGCAAGTTTTTCTATCAGAAGCTATTTCTTTGCTTGTAAGGTCGATCTTGGGTTGGACACGATTGATATTCGAATTATTTTCAACTGCTCACTGTTTTTTTGCGGGAAATTTTTAGCAATATGTCCAAATTCATTCAATTATAGCATTCTATAGCTCTTGTTAACCATAACATGGCTTTTTATGTCTTTTGAGCAAAATGATTTGAATTTTTGTTTATCATTTCCTGCTTTTTAATCCATTAATTTGTTTTTAAATTTACTTAAATTTTTCGCGCCGTAAAAAATGGATTTATTTACTGATAGCTCGTCGATACAGTCAATGACGAACTGCATAAGAGCGTCCATTTCTACATTCCCGCGCGAAGCGATATCTCTCGTGCGATAGAAATATTCATATGCGTTTACGTCTTTGCGGCTTGCTTGTGTACTTGTTTAGATCGATCGAAATTCCTCTAGTAATGCATTTTTTAGTTTTATCCACGAGTTTAGTCCACGCTCGTTGCAAACGAATAATTTTGCAATGCCCCCTAGCGACTTTTTAGCAAACAATATTTTCTGAAGATCGTTCCAACACACAAGACTTGCCGTGCCTTCAAACTCACGTAACCATGTCTCGACAGGCAAAATTTTGGAACCATCAAACACACGAGCGTCGCGAAAACTTAACGCAAAAAGAGCTGAGTTTTCTTCTCTTTGCTCTCTTCTTCAGCATCGTTTCGGTTCTCTCGCGGTGCTCTCTTTATTCTCGTAGGGATGGAACGTATACACACACACATTCCCACATGTATATCGCCTCCCCATATGCCCTTGTGAACCATCACAAAAATTTTGGCTTTTACGCCAGGTTGAAACTGTATCCAGCGCGGAACGCGACCTTTATGTACAAAGTCGTGGCTGCGAAGAATATCGTGCCACTGTTTAAGCAGTTCTGCGGGAAGAAAATCATCCCAACCAATTTTTGGTAACAAAATATCCTGCATAAGGATTTGTAACGAGCTGATTTCTTTAATTTAGCTCGCAACGATTGTGTGCGGCTACACTCCTTTCTCGCCGATCGCTTGGTTGTCTCGCTGCCGAAGCTAGCAGGGTGTATCGCCCAGCCGAAGCCTAGCCACTCCGATCGCCCGCTTTGCAGCTTCAAGCACCGAGCTAGCAGGATGTATCGCCCGGCAAAGCCTAGTCACCCTTATCGCCCGCTCTGCGCCCTGGTCTGGGATATCGTCGACACGGTGTATCCCACAATTTGACTCCACTTGACCGTTGATTTCTCCGATTGGTCCTTGCCACAGGACCTCGCTGTTCCTTGGGCTGTTGACTCCTTGACTCCTTGATTCTTTGGTTCCTTGACTCCGTGACCGTATCCTCTGAACGCGACAGATCTCAGCTTTGGAGTCTCTGCTCGGAAGGCTTGCCATTTCAAGCTCCGAACTTGTCGACTTTGCTTCTTGATCTTGGTTACTTGGGTCACATTCACTGGCTCCGTTAACGCACTCGTACTAGTTGCCGTGCGCCTGCGTCCTTCGCCTTTTATAGGCTCTGCCAGTCCAGTTGTTCCTGTCCGCATCGGTTACGCCACCCTTTCCAAAGTCCGGTAAATGTCGCGTGACCGGGTCCAAAGTCCGGCCCGTCCCGTTATTCTTCACGGCGTCTGCTCCTTGACGGCCAAAGTCCACGGCCACCGATCACGCCACCGGGTCCAATGTCCGCCTAAGTCCCGCTATGTTAGCGGCGTCTTCTTTGTTGCGGACACCTGCGTCGGCACTGCCTGCATGTTGCTAAGCAGATTTCCTGGGCTGCCCTCCCCCGTCCCCTTGCCCCGCTTGGTTGCCAAGCGGCTGCTGCCCTCGGCAGTGTGCATCCACTGCACACTGTTTTGTGGGGAGTTTAAATACAACTTCTCACAGATTTTTGCTTAAACTCTGAATAGAGAAAGGCAACCGGATGGATCAAAACGTCTAGCAATCTGGGAAAGGACTTCACGTTTTGAAAAACAAGACTTAAATTCCTAGACTTCACTTCCTAATGTTTTCGTAGTGCTGACTTCCTCAAACTTGAAAAAATTGCCCTCTTTTGGGAAAGACTCAAAAAGGCCTTTTTCATTGGACGTAGGGGAAAACCACCACTGTGAGATACCCGGAACCGGTTCACTTCCCGAACAAACACTCTGTGGAATTAGAACAATCGTTAATTAAATCTAATCGCAATGAAAATATTGCTTTTTAAATTATTTATAAGCTAAATATACGAAAACCCGAAGACGCACCAACACTCGCTCGATCGCAGCCAACGAATAAATATTTTTTTTTATTCTTTACTTTAGTTGCAAGTTTTGTTTTTCTCCTTTTTATAATAGTAATGCAATGAAATTGAATAAAGTGAATTTTGTTATTTCTGCTTAATTCATGTTTACTCTCCTTCTTTATCTTTAGATTTAGACTTACGTTTATTTTATTTCCTGACGCTACAAATATAATACTTTTAAATTATTGCGTCAGTCACAAAAAGATTTCATAACTTATTAAAGATATCTTAATATTAACAAGATTTATTTGACTTATTAAACTAATGACTTAGAATATATATTTTTTATAATTATAAGAAAGTGTATTTTATTTGTTTTACATATTTAAAGTGTTTTAAATTTTATGATTTATGTGGGTGAGCTAAGACAAGTTTTTAGTTGTTTTTCGAATTGTAATGTGCCTCTAATTGACTTAAGTTGGTTGGGTAGATAGTTCCATAATTGAATAGCGTAAACGAAGAATTGCCTGTCAGAGCTTGCAAGTCTTGTGCGTATACTTATAAAATTATCGTCCGTTGCGAGAAAGGCAGGTTGCTTCGATATTATAATTTTTTGAAAGAATATTAAAATCCTGAAATCGATCTAGGTACGAACATTTAGGTTAAAGATGTTATTAGGGCTCTCGGTTACGTGGTCCGTTCTTCTCAAATTGTAAACGCATCGTGCAACATTGTAGAATGTCACCTTAGTCTTTTGCTGACTTATTGCGTCGCAATAATACTCACAGCAAATATTTCAAGCCCATAAAAAAGTGTTGGCATAATCAGAAAATTTGTGACAGATAGTGGAGGATAGAAATGGGTATATATTCGTCATTGGCTTTAGGAATTGGCATTATATTTCCATTTTTTCCATTAAACCAAGAATTTATTGAGTTCTGTAGTAGCCAAGAGGCAGGTGCTCACTAGATGCTGTGGGTTTTCTAGCGTACAATCGGATGGATATTTCGTGCACTTCATGCTATGCTCGGTACAAAGCTCGTCGGATATGGCGTGGGCCTTCCTCACCGAGTATATGTCACACCCTTCCACTACTATAATAAAAAGTTTTAAGTACACATTCTGAAAGCTAAATGATTGGTCAAACGGTTATATAATTCAGACTCTCGGACAGACCCTAAAGAGTAGGTTATAAGGGAAGAAGACTCGCGTTGTGGGGTGGCTAAGGTGTCATTCGCCCCCACGTTTTTACCCTCCTTGCCGTGGTAACTCAAGGTAATCGGTTACCCCTTTACAAACTTCTTTGTTTGTATTTTAGATCATGTTGATGTTACTTGACATCCACTTCGCTGTACTTTCACAAGACCAATGATATTAGATTATTTCTCCATTATTATTTCATTATAATTCATGACAATTTCATTAGTAGTCTCTTACAATTGCTTTCCATGTTCCTTAATTATTCTAAAGTCTCTCTATAATTCTACGTTAATTGAAATTAATCAAACAAATGCGTAAACGTGCGACTCGCTTATGATCTCTTTTAAATTATACGTGTTCAAAGGTATATACTATATATACATATATATATATATGTATATGTACATATATACGTAAAAATACATACAGCCTCTGGCTCAAAATTACTTTTTGTGTACAGACTTACGATCAGATCCTCCGCTGCTGGTTCGTTGGGCCCA
>VNKF01004017.1:0-14176 GCA_008044355.1 Drosophila lacteicornis
TGCTATAGGATGGTGCTTCATAGTCATACAAAGATTTAAGTTCATCGCTGCACTCTTGTCGTGATAATCCACGCCGAAAGTTGTGAAAAATGATCGCACGAAAATGTTCACGAGTTAATTCCATTTTTTTGCGAAATTGATTTTTTTAAGTAACTGTAAACAACACAAATGATAGTCGTACGTCAAACCGTTCTGAGTACGTTTATGCTTAAAAATGTCGAACTTTTCAATGGAAATGTCAGATTCCACCTAACAACACTTAGTGTTGCCTAGGCCAGAAATATATATAGCAGCCCACGTAACTTGTGCGAGGGCGAATTCGTTTTCCCGCTCCTAGCCGTGGAATGATCTTTCCTGTTTAAGTAGATCAGCTATAGAACCGATGTTTGATGTTTTAAAATATGAAAACATTAAAAATATCGTTGTAATATCACTATTACTAATTGACAGGGATGCCCACAGGGAGTACTCGGTGCTCTTTTATAGAATTAGTACAATAAGCTTGCCGAATTCTGTGAATTATCCTGATATTATTGTTATAAGGGATTGTACAATAACTATTGGGATATTTCTTGCCTAATTAACTATCAATTTACTTATTACTTCTTTGATGTTTTAAAATATGAAAACATTAAAAATATCGTTGTAATATCACTACTAATTGACAGGGATGCCCACAGTGAGTACTCGGTGCTCTTTTATAGAAAGGGTACACAAAGCTTGCCGAAAACTGTGAATTATCCTGATATTATTGTTATAAGGGATTGTACAATATCAATTGTGATATTTCTTGCATATTTAATTATCAATTTACTTAATACTTCTTTGATCTTGTTTTTCTGGAATTCCGTTACTATTAAAACCAGCTTTAATATTTCCCCCATCTACACTTTATACATCAATTCTCCAAGGCTTACCTTCTTCCTATAGTTATCCATTCATATAAGGATTGGTTTCGTTGCTTCGGTGACTTTCGTTATTTGGGGAACTCTTAGTTCCAGTTCCAGTTCCTCCGTTCGTTGCTTTTGCTTCTCCTTCACTCTCACTCTTGCTGCTACATGGGCCGTTACTGCTCCTGTTACTTTTACTGTTACTCCCACAAGCGGTTACTGTTACTTTTACTATTGCTGCTGCTGTTGCTGTTGTTGTTGCTGCCGCATTCGTTGTTGTTGGTATTTTCTTTGTTTGTGAGGAAAGCAGACGCAACAGCGACGACGCTTCCCCAAACGCTGAGCTTGCAGCATTTTGGAGCACCTGCGGACTGCGAATTTTCCTCCGGAGTTTCCTTGTCTACTCCTGCTCCTCGTCCTGCTCCTCCTTCTTCCTTTTCCTTCTGCCGCCTACTCTGTTTCTTAAGGGCTAACTGCTTCGCGTTTCGTGTAGCGGCATTTTAGGAGTATTTGCTGATTTGTTAATTTCATTCAATGTAACCGAATTTCCTCTTCCTGTTCTAGCTTTTTTTTCGCTGTTCCTTGTTCCTTGTTCCTTGTTCTGCTAGTTGTTGTTGTTCTTGCCTTAGCTGTTTTGTAAATGGACCTTTTGTTGTTGCAGGCTTGCTGGTTTGGCTTAATTTTGATATGTGTCGTGTGTGTTTGTTTTGTTTTTGGTTTTAAACGTTATTTTTGGTTTCACTTGTTAGGTTTAGTTGCAATTTGGTTTGTTGCGTGGCCTCTGCTTCGTTGTTTCTGTTTTTTTTTAAGCTTAGTTAACTTCCTGTCCTCCTCTTATTGTATTTTGTCTGTCCTTTCTGCTGCTGCTGCTTCTTCCTTTCCTTTACGTACCGTTCCTTGCCTTGCCTGCTCTCCTTCTTCGTTCGCCTCTTCTTCTTCTTCTTCGCCAGTCAGCTGTCATTGACATGTGCTCTCTTCATCTCTCGCACTCTCACTCTCTCCGTTCGAATGCGCTGGTATTCGCTCTCCCGCTCGCTTTCTCTTGGCATTTGGGGTGGCTGGCTCGCTCTCTCCCCCTCTCTGAGAGCCGTGTGAATGGCCGCCCTCTTTGTTGGTGTTGTACAATGCAATAATATAATGTCCTATAATCGACGACGTTTATCAATTTGTCCTGTCATTGCCACACAATTCGAAAAAAACAGCCGTAATTTCAAATGATTCTAGACCGAGGAGACGTTATTTGAAGTCCTAATTTATTATTCTTTTGATTTTCACTCGCAGTCACTCTTTTTGCAGGTGTATGTGTGTATTTGGGACATTAGGCGCGCGCCTTTTACCGTTATATCTGCTGTCAGGCGATGACTTCACCGCGTTCTATTTCCACTGCTGCCTTGCACTTTCGCTTATTATTTACACAGTCCGACGGTGGTTAATATTATTATGGGGAATATAAAACAAAAACCGAAACTCGTAATCGTGGACAGACTCGCGCAGCTACAAGTCTTCTTTTGCACAACTTTTACGCTCTGCCTTTTGTTACGCTGCTTCTGCCCTTTTCTTTGGCATTCTGGCTTTCTCTCCTTGGCGCTCTCTTTATTCACTCTCTCTCTCTCTCTCGCCCTCGAACGCGTTAGCCCATTCAGCTTTTGGGTTTTTTTTACACGCTTGTTGTTGTTTTTTTTCGGGGTTGTTTTCTCCGTTTCGACAGCTGTCTACAAAAAAGTTGTCAAAGGAACAAAAAAAAATCAATTTCTCATGCTGCTCTCTCTCTCTCTCTCTGTTTCGTTCTCTCAGCTGTCAAGCTTTGCAACCCCTACGACTGACAGTTTGGCTGCCACTGGCTTAACCAAAGTTTGAGAGCCACTACTACCCGCTCGTTGTTTTGCTTGGCTTTCCCCACTTTCCGGCACTTTCCAACACTATTTGTGCGCCATGTGCTCTGCAGGCATTTTGCAACCCCCAACCCCTTCAACAAAAATTCCCTAATTGGCCGCGTTGAGGCATTTCAAAGTGTTCTCATGTTTATATTTTCTCTTTTTAATGCATAATTAATGCGATAGGGTGCCAATTGGGTGGGGGTTGGAACCCTTATTCAGTTAACAGCCAGGCATCCTGCGGCGACAGCTTGTCCTGACTGCCAAGGAGAGCGGCGTTCAGGAAATGGAGTGGGTCTTACGTACGTGTATATGGAATATGGAATATGGTTGGGTAACAACACAGCCCACAGCCCCACCTCTGACCTTGACGGGTAACGGGTTGCCAAAAGTGTTGGCCTTAGGGGGTGGGAATTTCAATTTTTTAAATTGACTATAAAAGGTTAAACTCTTTCCATGAGAATTAGAGAAAGGAATTTTAGAAAAAGGGAAATAAAGTTACCTATTTTTATTTAAAATGCCAGGAAATGGGCGCCATTTTTTGTTGATCTTTTCTAAGATGGTAGTTCCCAACTCACTTTTTAGCTCACACGTATAATATAGATTAATTTATTATGTAAATCAGGTGGATTTATCATACAAGAGTAATAATTTTTAACTTTTAACAAAAATACAGAATTTTGTAGCGAAAAAAACCCCAAAAAGAAAGAATTTAATTCCCAATCAAGTCATAAAATTCATTTAAATATCTTAAATATCATAAAATCCAATTTAATCCTTAATCCCAATCGGATTACCAATCACAGAAGCCCCTCACATACCTCATAGACCACCGGGAAATCTTTCCTTTATTGTTCTCCTTAAGCCATAAGGATAATCAATCATCCCAGCAAACTTTCGTAATGTTCACAGCCTGCCAACCGTGAAGCCATAACAACAATGGACCCTCGGTAATAGTTCTAATGAGCTAACCCCATTTTAAAGCCCTGCGACGACTAATTGAAGCATAAGTAACAAGCCTGTTAACGGCTTGGCTTGGCCCCCAAAAAGGCGGGCTCAAAAGGGTTGCTCAGAGCTTAAACACATTTCGACGGGGGTGGCTCTTGTTCTTTTTCGGTCCACATGGAAAGCCCCCTTGGCTAGTTAACATCCACGTGTTTGTACATGAATTTAATCTCGGCGCAAACAAAGTAACAAGAATTCAATTTGTCACAGTGGTTGGGCCCGCTTCGTTTGGTTTCAGTTCCGGGTTTTGGCTCTACGGTTTGCCAGGATTTCGAAATATCCAAAGGCGGAGTAGGAGGAGTAGGAACCAAGGAACCAAGGCAAACATTGCCTGGCAACGGTAGCTGAGAGAGATAAGCCCATGATCTAACCAAGGGAGTTGGGAGTGTGTCGGTTTTTACACAGGGAGAAATGTAGGGAGATTGGAGAGTAAAGGATTCAAGGCTTTCATATGTATTTTATAGCAAGAGCCTCTTAGAAACTCCAAGTCTAAAGGGTTTTATTTGAAAAATTCAATCTTTAACTCGATTTTTGCCAAGAAAACTCGAAGAAAAGGAGCAAAAGTGTTTTGGAAGGCAGTCAATCTTTATCAGTATCCCTTGCTGATTTAATCTAACTAACTTCCATATAATATTATATATATTCAACCTTAAGGCATCCTCTTTTCTCCCCGTGTCCTTGGGAAAGGAAGAAGGGGCTGCAAATATTTGCATTTCGCTTGTTTTTTGGGGTGTTGCGTTAGGCAAAGCCAAAAGCCTCCGGGGACTTGTTAATGCAAACAATGCGCATTTGATATTGAAAGCATCGGCAGAAGGCAGGATGGAAGGGGAGTCCGTGTCCTTGGTCCTTCGTCCTAGTCCCTTGGTCCTATTGGGGGTAGTTTAATGGCAGGAGGCTGGGACAGAGAAGCTGGCAAAGCTCCGCTCCGCTTGCAACCGCACGAACTCCAACGCAGGTCTGCATTAATGTGTATTTCCGGGGAAGTGAAGGAAGTAGGGGATGTGGGTACTATATATGTATGTATGGGTGCTACGGGTGCTCCGGAAGTCGATTTATGTTTTTGCGTACCAAACACACACACAGCCATGCCCCACCATTATTGTCATGGGGAGTTTTGTGCACGCATAAAAAATATTATATTTATTTATTTATTTAACTTGGGAAGTTTTCTAGTTAATAGAAGTGGAGCTACCTTTTTTATTATTGTTTTCAAAGCTTAGAATATATAAACAAAGCTATTTTTTGCTTCTAATATTTATCTAAAATATTTGTTTTCATTTAAACTTTATACAATAACTTTATATAATCTGACTTGTTCTTTAATACCTTAAATTTAATATTCCTTTTTGAAAATTGATTGAAAACCATTTAAAAATCAGCGCCAAAGTATGCTACAAAATATTTAACATTAAAAAATATATCATTACCTACTTTTTGGAACCTTTTTTATATAATTTCAAAACCGAATTCCTATCTTTAATTTAATTTAAAAAAAAAAGAAAACAACAAATGAAATAATACATTTTTTTTTGTCAAACTGGTGACAATTTTTATGTGAGGGTTGTCGGTCTGGTAAATGTTGTGGATTTTGGCCACAGCTGTTTTGGAAACACTCCCTCTGTTCCCCCTGTTGCACTGCTGCAACATCCAACTTCCAACATCCCCAACAGCCAAAGGGAGGCGGAGGCCGAGGCATTGTCATGGAAATCCCTGGGCTAACCGCTTTTTAAACTGCCTTCTAATGATGCGGCCTTTGTCTAGGATAAAGTCTCGTCCCTGTTTTAATTTTTGCCCCAACGACCACCGACCGATAAGAGATATTTGCGTTGACTGGCTTTGGCTTTAATGGCTTACCTTATCTTCGGCTTCCTCGGCGCGCTCTTCCGCCTCGATGACGCGCTGCTCCAGCTCCGTTAGCTGCAAGTGGAAATAACAGAGAACAGAGAACAGAGGTTAGAACCCAGGGAAGTCAGGCGAAAAATAACAGTATTCGACAGCTAATAAATAATATTACTATCGTGAGGTTATCCCCAGTGTTAATTACATGGCATTCACATGGCTGAACATTATCTAAAGTGTTTCCCAGTGAATTAGGGGAGGTTTCAGTCGATATTTAACTCTTTCCAATAGGTTTTAGGTTTAATCTCGCTTTGAAATCAATTGAAAAGGTGTCTGAAAGTAGGCAATGAAATAATTTTTAAGTGAAACGTGCTGCCTTTTGTGAGATTTTTACACTTTTTGTAGATTTTTTTCTTAAATCCTTTAAGTTGATTTGAAACCAAGCCAGTTTTCTGTAATTATATATGTTTATATAAGGAAAACGCCAAGAATATGTAAATTATATTTTGGATTTGGTAACGAGTAATTTTCTAACTTTCTTTTTATGTGCTTTAGAAGGTTTTTAGGTTAGTATTAATTACTTTCTTTAAGGAACTAATAATTCTTTCTTTAAATATTAAGAAGTAAAGTCAGTAGTCTGTAAATGTAGTCTACTTTACATGTGGTGAAGTAAAGTCTTGCCAAGTAAAGTAACGCTATTAGGTAGCAAAGTTTTCCCTTTATTTTTAAGTTTTTTGTTTGCTTTGTTATTTATTTTAGTTTATTTTGAATTATTTAAAATAAGGTTAATATGAAGTTATCGGGGAATATAATAATATATAAAGCTAAGTGGAATTTTATTTCGATTTAAATGAGGGTCTATATGATTTTTTCTTAATTTTCTTAAGAAGTTTTCCTCTGAAGAGATTTAAGTAAAAATATTTAAATATAAATTTCGCTAAAAATAATTAAATTAGTTTTTATTTAGATTGAAAAGAGTGATTTTCAAGGGTTCTTTAATATAATTTAATATAATTATTTATATATTTTGAAGTTTTTGCTTTTAACATACTCTTTACATGTTATTTACATACATTTGACATGATGTTGAGCTGGTAAGCTGGTGAGTTTAGCTGGTACAGCGAACCACTGCCACTTACTCACCACTAGCCTAGTGCAGACACACACCCCGCGACAAAAAGGACTTCCCAGTATTTTTAGTGGTGAATTCCATGGACACTGCCCACAGATGGCGCCAGTGGTTCCATTTTTGGCTGGGAAAACTCAAACCTTAGGAAAACTCAAGAAATATGCAGGAAAAATAGCAGCAAATATCAGGAAAAAGTCGTTAACAAATAGAAAATGAATCAATCATGGAAAATGGCACACAATTTGCGGCCAATAAGGATAATGCATACAATTTTTTATTTATTTATTTATTTATATTATGTGGCACCTGGTTCGTGGAAATGGCGAAAATTGCTGAGCTACGCGCGGCCATTAAAGTAATCATCGCGCGCTAAATCGCGCGCTTTTCCGCGTTTTCCGCGCTTTCACACTCCTCAATGGGCCAGCCATTAGGCAGGGATCAGGATAAGGAGAAGGAATTCCTTTCCAATTAATCATCCCAAAAAGGCAAAGAGGAAGCCGGGTCTGCTCTGGTTAAGCTGCCACTTGATTCCGCCTATTTTGAATGCCTTTAAGTGCATTAATTTCCGCTTTTTATGCCCTCCAAGTGGCCACTCAGCGCCGGAGGCGGAGGCACAGCCAGCCATTGATTGATGCCTGTCAAAGTGTTGTGCCTGCCGAGAGAAAAATATGAAGGAGGCTGGGAGATGAGAGAGATGAGAGCCTTTGCCTTTGCCTTCCTTTTTCCGCTTTATTTTTGCGAATCGATGAATGGAAGGAGCAGCAGGAAGCGGAAGTGTGGCCTGGACAGCAGGGAAAGGTTTCTGGCCTGGCTCTTATGGATTGCCACTTTCAGCCTTCCGCCTTCTGGCCTTTCAGACTTTTAGCCTTTTCAGGCTAAAGAGGGACTCGAAATATCCTCCTTTCTCCTTTATTAGTTAAGGAAAATATGAAAAACAATCGGCTGTTAATTTAGATTTATAAAAAATAATAAATAATTATATTTTTGACAAAGAAATCAATGTTAAATCCCAAGATTCCAAAAGGCACGAATGATTCCACAACTATTGCTGCTGCTGCTCACCTGAGGAAAAGACTAAGGGGTAGTACCTTTCCACACCTGGTACCAAGGCTGCGTCATACCCCAAAAACAGCTGTGTCCCTTCCGAACAAGTATATAAAAACGGAGAATCACACGACAGCCATCAACAAATCTTGCCGAGAATGTGCACCAGCCTGAACGACTTGTTCTCCTGCCTGCGTCCGCAGGTGAATATTGAGTCGGAGGCCAACGAGGATGTGGTTCCAGGCGGGCCTAATCCCGCCCGAAGGAATTCCCTCAAGCCGAAGCAGCAGCTAAAGAAGGAGAAGGAGCAGCAGCAGCAGCAGCAGCAGCAGCAGCGATCCAAGGGAGCGACTCTGGCTGCACCGGGCTCGGTCTCCTCGTCCGTGGTCAGTACCTTGACACCGTCGCGTCCGTTATCTGGCTGCATTCGTCCCACTTCGCGGGATTCCCGGGTCTCCTACGAAGCCATGGAGCGCTACGATCAGATCTTTGGTGGTCCCTCTGGCCCCGAATCAAGCTCGACTCGCAATATTCCCGATCAGTTCTAGGAGACCAGAAGAACTTATGCAAAAATAATAATTTAAAGGAATTTACATATATGTGTAAAATCATATATTCCTTTATAGATTCAAAATAAAAAAAAAATCTCAAACACTCAAAAATGCATAGTGAAAAGCACCTTTTGTTTGTAAATTTTTTTTTTATTAAATAATTGAAAAATTAAAATAAATAATTGAAACAGGCCGTGGACTTGCGATGGCATAGCTAGCAGCTAAACTCACGAGCTACGTAACAAAATGATCTCCACTACCAAGCCTTGGTGATGGACCTCTTAGGACAGCGAGCGATGGTTAGACTGGCATTTAATCGCGGGCTACGGAAGGAACTTGACAAAATATATAAATAAATTAAAAATAAAACTTTAACAAATCTCACATTTCAAGCAAATAATTGACTAAAATAATTAAAATAAATATTTCAAAAACAAAATTATCTTCACTACCAAGAGCGATGGCATGGCCAGAATATAAACTCGAGCTACGAAAAAAAATAAAAACAAATAAGAAACCTCCTCCACCGAGATATCAAGTCTGAGAATTTCCCGACTGGTCATAATCGACTTTGGACTGGCAAAAGTGGCACTTAACTCATCAAAAACGAAATTAAAATAATTAAAATAAATAATTGAAAAACAAAATGATCCCCATTAGTGGCTTGCGGCACTGTGGCAGTGGCTCACGACACTGTCGCTGGTATTTAAACCCACGAGCTACGTAAAAAAAAAAAATAAATAAAAAAAAAAAAAGAGTATCCAGAAGTATTTTCAAGAAACGACCATGGGCGGTATTGTGGCTAACATCTGCTAAGGCTGCAGAGTTAAGGAGAGGTTCCTCCACCGAGACATCAAGTCGGAGAATTTCCAGATGCGACATCATCGACTTCGGATTGGCCAAGAAGAACCAAAACATAGCGACAAAAAAATAATAATAAAAATTAAATAAAAATAAATAATAGAAACCAAATGATCTCCACTACCAAGACTTGGTGATGGAACTCTTAGGACAGCGAGCGTTGGTTGGACTGGCACTTAACTCGCGGGCTACTTAAAGAAATATAAATAAATAAATAAATAAGTAAATTAAAAAAAAAAAAAACCATCGATGGCATGGCCTGGAAATAAACTCGCGATCTACGAAAAAAAATAAAAAAAAATAAGAAACCTCCTCAACCGAGATATCAAGTCTGAGAATTTCCCGACTGGTCATAATCGACTTTGGACTGGCAAAAGTGGCACTTAACTCATCAAAAACGAAATTAAAATTAAAATAAATAATTGAAAAACAAAATGATCTCCACTAGTGGCTTGCGGCACTGTGGCAGTGGCTCACGACACTGTCGCTGGTATTTAAACCCACGAGCTACGTAAAAAAAAAAATAAATAAAAAAAAAAAGAGTATCCAGAAGTATTTTCAAGAAACGACCATGGGCGGTATTGTGGCTAACATATTAATAATAATAATAATAATAAAAATTAAATAAAAATAAATAATAAAAACCAAATGATCTCCACTACCAAGACTTGGTGATGGACCTCTTAGGACAGCGAGCGTTGGTTGGACTGGCATTTAACTCGCGGGCTACTTAAAGAACTTAACAAAAAATATAAATAAATTAAAAAAAAAAAACGCCATCGATGGCATGGCCTGGAAATAAACTCGCGATAACCGAAAAAAAATAAAATAAAATAAAATAAAGATATCAAGTCCGAGAATTTCCCGACTGGTCATAATCGACTTTGGACTGGCAAAAGTGGCACTTAACTCATCAAAAACGAAATTAAAATTAAAATAAATAATTGAAAAACAAAATGATCTCCATTGGTGGCTTGCGGCACTGTGGCAGTGGCTCACGACACTGTCGCTGGTATTTAAACCCACGAGCTACGTAAAAAAAAAAAAATAAAAAAAAAGAGTATCCAGAAGTATTTTCAAGAAACGACCATGGGCGGTATTGTAATAATAATAAAAATTAAATAAAAATAAATAACAGAAACCAAATGATCTCCACTACCAAGACTTGGTAATGGAACTCTTAGGACAGCGAGCGTTGGTTGGACTGGCATTTAACTCGCGGGCTACTTAAAGAACTTAACAAAAAATATAAATAAATTAAAAAAAAAACACACAATCGATGGCATGGCCTGGAAATAAACTCGCGATAACCGAAAAAAAAATAAAATAAAATAAAGATATCAAGTCTGAGAATTTCCCGACTGGTCATAATCGACTTTGGACTGGCAAAAGTGGCACTTAACTCATCAAAAACGAAATTAAAATTAAAATAAATAATTGAAAAACAAAATGATCTCCACTAGTGGCTTGCGGCACTGTGGCAGTGGCTCACGACACTGTCGCTGGTATTTAAACCCACGAGCTAAGTAACACAAAAAAAAAAAATAAAAAAAAAATAAGAAACCAACAAAATTATCCGGAATTCAATGGTCGGTAGTGTAGCTTCTTATCTGCTCAGACTGCAGAGTTAAGGAGACACCGAGACATCAAGTCGGAGAATTTTGCCGATGCGACTTCATGGACTTTGGACTAAATAAGAAGTAGCAGAAGATAAAAAAAAACCAACACAGTTAAATAAAGAAAATAAAATCAAAAATATCTCTCAGTCAGCTGGAGAGAAGGAAATAATAAAATAAATAAAGATTGCAGGACGACTGTCTCGGTGAACTGCCGAGACCCGAATGAAAAGCTAGACCAGCCTAGCTGAGGCCGGTAAATTTGCCATGGCCAACTTGATTTTTTGATTTGAGAACAATTTCTAAAAATGTCCTAAATAATCCTTTCTCTCCGGGCTTTTTTCCCTTTGAAAATTCCGTGACCTTTCTTCTTAAATAAAATGGGACCTTGCTTCTTAAATAAAATGTGACCCTAGTTTCTTGAATATAATTATAGATAATGATAACGATAACGATATTGCATTGATTTCTTTGTATTTTTCCGATGCCTGGGGAATGAGTTTTCCTTAATTTAAATAATCCTTTCTCTCCGGGCTTTTTTCCCTTTTAAAATTCCGAGAAAGGGTCACATTTTCTTAAGGATGTGACCTGTTTTCGTACCTAAAATGGGACCTTTCTTCTTCAATAAAATGTGACCTTATTTTCTTGAATATAATTATAGATTATGATAACGATAACGATATTGCGTTGATTTCTTTGTATTGAGTTTTCCTTAATTTTTTTTTTGTTGCTTGGAAGGAGGACTCAAACTTGGTCGAAACTAATGGATTACAAGAAAAGCTGGATGGCAGAAAGTTAGGCTCGGCTTGCGTGCGTGCGAGCATGAAAAGATTGCCAACTTTGGCCAGTGACCCAATCGATCCGATCCACCTGTTTAATCATAGGCGTTTTTGGCCTGCCAATTGGTAAGTTAATTGGAAGGAAACTGCCCAGGCTTTAAGCTGAAACATTTCCCCATTAATTGCCGCAGGACCGTGGGGGCGTGGCAGAATGGGAAATAAGAACAACAAAGGCAGGCAGAAACTGCGAGACACTTCAGACCCGAGAACTTTTACAACTTTCTGCAACAGAGTCGCGAAATCACCGCGTGAGAGCGGCAAGAACGGCAGAGAGCACAGGAAAATGTGGAAAATGTGTAATTTCCCAGCCACGAATGCAATTGCCGCAAACAAATGGCTCACAATGGGTGCCAGCAGCTAACCCCTTGGCAAGGAGGTGACTTTGGCCATTAGTCGGTTTAGGTGTCGTTGGCTCTGCTGGCTGCTTTGTTGCTGCCTTCCAAAGTTGCCGGCAAATGTCGCACTAAAAATTGTCCTTTTCCGCGATTACGATATGGGGTTGAAAATACACGACAATCTTGATATGCATTGGGAGCAGGAGGAGCAGGAGAAGGAGCAGCAGCTGCCCCCCAATTTCACCTTTAAGTGACGGGGAATTGCAGCAACATTGTTTTGTTAATTCGAATTGTATCGCTTTTACTGGGATATATCTCTAAGCTCTAAGGAAGGAAACTAGATATTTTCTTTATTATTAGGTATTTATTATTTATTTATTTGTTATTTATATATAGGTTCGCCAGGTGCAAAGATGCTTCTGGGCTTGCCAGCAAGGATCCAGAGATCCAGTATTAAATCCCATCAAGTTCCCTTATTTATTTATTCATTCATTTCTGTTTTATTCTGTTCAATACAAGTCCCCTTGTTTATTTATTAATTTATTTCTTTGTTATCCTGTTTACTTAATTAAACTAAAGCCTGTATAGCAACATATATCCATTATGCCCCGTTTGACGCATGTGTAATATGATTTATTTTCAAACAAAGCCCCTAAAAAGCTTACTCTTATTTTATTTTAGACACAAGCAAACATAGTTTATAATCGAGTAATCCTACACCAATTTAAACTATCGCATCACAGCCTTTGTCAGTGGCAGGTGCACTCCACTCCCCCATCATATGAAAGCCAATTTTATTGGCTTTCGATATTCATACATGTTATATGCAGGTTTTGTCGGTTGTTTTTGTTGTCTCCTCATTTGGATTTTGTTTTGATTGCACAAAAAGTTAATTAAAAATTTGTTGTAATTGAATTTTATTGCATTGTTTGTTTGCATTTTGTTTTGTTCAGTTTCAGTTTCTGTTTCCGGGTTTTTTTTCTATATGCTTTGTTTGAGTTTTGTGGAGAGTTTTTCTATTTTTTTTTTTGCTCCGGCCATTATGGCATTTTGTTGTCATTTGGTTTTTGCCTTTGGTCCTAATTGGATTATGGCTAACAAAAAAAGGAGTTTTAATTAAGGCAAATGCAGCGGCATGGCATGGAGGTAGTGGAGGTGGCTCTCAGATGATGAGCTCGGGCAGTCGGGGATCATCGAAGCCATAGCCATCGTCGTGGTCCAGTTCCGGCTCCCAGCAAAGCGAATTGCACACGATCTCGAAGCTCAGGGGTTGTGGCTCCGCTGGTTCCGACGGTTGCTGCTCCACGGGAGGGGAAGTAAGTTTGGGCTGGTCCGTGGCCAGGGGTGGCTTGTTGCTGGGCTCTACCCACGGCGTGGCGGGAGGACACTCCATTAGGGAATCGCTGCCGAAGCGCTGGCAGCTCAAGAGATCCACGAGAAGGCCCAGAAACATTTAAGAAACACTGTGATTCCTCCAAGCCCGATGCCACGGCACTGCACTGACCATCCAGCCAGACCCAGGTGGGCAGCATTCGGGGCCCACAAAATCCACTCTCAATCCACACACAACACACAACACACACCACACACAGCTGTGGCTGCACCTGCACAGCTCAACCGAAAAAAGCTACGAATTGAGTAATCAGAATTGGCAAATGGATGGATTACCACCTGGCCGGGGTGAGCGAGCGTGTAAAAAGCAGATGACAAAATTAATTAAAATTAAAATGAAAATGAAAATGAAATGAAAATTAAATGTCGCCCGTTGATTAAGGAGCGTGCGATCATGCATTATGCATTATAATGCTGCATCGGCATTACGCAACTCACTGTCCATATATACAAACATTTATGTACTTATGCCTTTATGCTGGTATTTGTCCGTGTCCGTGTATAGAATGCACATTATAATTACATTTATGCGCGGCCATCAAATTCAATGGGGCTAAAACATTTGCATAACGAATGCAACGCCCCTGGCTCCCTGCCTTCCTTCCCTTCACACATTAAAGAAGGGTAAGAAAGAACATTTGGATACTCTAGTTCTAGATAATAAAGTCATAAACCTTCAAAAATCATTACTGGCATTTTAAATTAGAGGTGGAGAACTATCGATAGCACTTTCGACACTATCGATGGTTTGGTGCTATCGAGCCTCCATCGATGGCAGCCCTGCACTATCGATAGTTTTGC